>JAIPRL010012198.1:0-12365 GCA_025469235.1 Pemphigus obesinymphae | reverse complement strand
TATCTGGGGCCCCAATGAAGTTACAAATTCTGAATTTATGGTTACAAAAAATTACGAATTACTTACAAAAAAATAAGATAATTTTTGGTTTAAAATTTTAGGGTGCGGGTGCCAGGAGTACTGACCTCGTCTCGACTACGTAGAAATAAATACCGAAACGTTCAACGGAACATATTTTGATCGGTCAAATTGTTTCAGAGCACGACATTCTAACACGATAGAGCAAAACTTCATTGTCTGGCCAAAACACTATTTTTGGGTTCGAATAACACAAATGAAGAACATCGCAAATCCCGAGTCTCATATCACTCGCGACGCTTCGAGTGGTCTGGAATTTTTCGATTACAATTATTAAAGTAAGTTTTATTCAAATTTATAGCCGTAAATTCTCAATTATTTTGATAGTTCACTAACGAGAATGGTATAAAGTAGGTATAACAAGAGTTTTTTGAGTATCTATATACTAAAGTTAATCGTGGTGAAAATTACATTTTGCTGTATTTTTTGGTGAATCTTTAAATCGAATTCGAGTTACGAAACCACGGTTTTATCGTACCGAAATAATAATATTGGCGTAAAACGTTGAAATTGATGAAAATAAATATAACAGTCTCGTTATTATTACAATTTGGTAATTACTCATTTGCCACCAGGAAGGACAGTATATAATACATTACACAAGACTCGGTTTATTGTTATACTAGAGGGACCTTAGAAAATAGGTCGCGGCACAGTTAAATAACGCAGAAATATGTGTGGTAGATAACTATAATCGATTGAATTTTACCAAATAAATACGTATAAATATTATTCCTCTGATTTATTAGGGTACTTTTAGTTTTTTCATCTAATGGAATACTGCAAAATCAATAAAGTTTATCGTGTACACTATAACTGTATTTACAACTATTTTCAACAAAATGTACAGCAGATTAGGACTTAGAGCATGATTCAATACGACATAAATGTGGTTCCAATATAAATATTAAGATACCCGGAACGTTTGTTAGTATATAAAACATAACATCGGGCACTATATTTTAATAATATATAAAAAACCGGCGTATCGCCAAAACGAAATAGAATCTAAATTATTAGATCAAACTGACGTTTTTTTCCTCCGTCCAAATACAACTAGTACAGTTGTAAGTGTTTAAGTTTATGCATATATTATAAAAATAAAAAATAAAAACGAACAACGCATGACTTTGTAGGAGATACCCTGCGGTTCCGGGTGGCGTTCGCGTATGGTTCTAGCCGTAAAATTTCCTAAACTACGTGACGGGTCTTTCATAGGTGAGGCTACGATTATTGTTGTTTGCTCCTTCCGTTTCGTTCTTTTTTTTCCCGTTCTTAATTGGCTACCTACCATTGTTTCGCAGTGCTAAATAAATATTTTCTGCGATTGGTATCTGTGCGCGCCGTTCGGGTACGGTCGGGTGCGAAAAAAAAAAACGACGACACGGTAAAACACGTTTAAAAGCGTGGGGGGTCTCGTCCAGCGGTTATCTCGGAGCGTGTCCGGAGATAAGACCGGAGGATACGTACCTACACGCCCATTTCAGCTCTCTCTATCTCCTCCCCCGCGATCTGGGCCGAGACACCACGTGCACGCCAAATTCTTTAAATCACTTACGCTATAATTCGACTGGTAACTACGGGATAACTGACCATCTTAGCTTTCAAACGATTGAGCGTTAGTGTTCCTCTGACAATTTCGTAATGAGATATTTGCTTTTAAATTATTATTACAAGTGGCATTGATTTATCGGAACGCTAAAAAAAAGTAGTGTCCAAGTGACATTTTTGGGGTATAATTAGACTCATTTTTGTTCACTAGCTGACAAACACGTGGTGCTAGTATCTACTATTATCGCTTATCATCTTTTAAAAAATTGATTCTAATAATCGGTTTGTTTTTAAAGTTCTTATTCATAGTTCCGTATTTGTTTTGACTTCATACAGTCATATTGTGCTTTCTAATATTGCTTTCAAATATTGCGCCACAGATACAAATATTCAGGGCTATGTGCCAAAAAAAAAAATGCCAAGTTTTCATTAAATCCATTAACCATTAGGTATTATTAAAAATACACATAATATGTCAATAATATTAGTATAAGGCCATCAAGGTAATATAATTTTGAATTTAAAAATATTAATCTCAATCCTAATGATTTAATAACAACAATATCCCATAATTCAAAACACATGAAAATTTTGTTTTTGCTCTCCTGAAAATTAGTTAAAATTTCGTTTGCCCCTTTTGCCTTTTACCACTCAATATGTGCTAGGTCAAAATTTATAATGCGTTTTTTGGTGTTAAATTAACTCGGGAAATTGAGGTTTCTGTCGACATCGAAATTACAATGGAACCGCGATATCGTCATGTGATACGAAAAACCGCTTGGAATATAATAATATTATAATATTTCTTGGTATTTTATGTACTATATATAAATAAAATGTTTTAATTTTATCTTTAAAATGTATGTCGAGTGGTAACAGTCGAATGCCCTAAAATACCCGATGCAAAACGCCTCCCGACCTAGTACATAATATTAGGTTCATGAAAATGAGTGATGTTCCATTCGTATTCAAAACTAGTCACAGAGACGAACACTCGTTATTACGTATTTACAATTTCAAAGATATCCTAAGTACAAAGCGTAATGTACATAATAATACATTACGTTAAACACCGATCTCTAATTAGAAGGAAGCTCGTCTGCCGACATGCCTATGGTTGCTAATTTTGATAATAAATGTAAAGCTAGTACTTGATAATCTAGTCTGTAATGAGTCTCGATGAACGCAACGATGATCCTTTCGGTACACTCTCAAAAGACAATTTGTTGGCTCGGAAAGATAGAGTTCTATCCTGTTATTTCGAAATTGTTTAGTAGAGCATTATAAATATAGATACAATTTGAAATACTTTTTTTTTATCCATTTCACGTTATTGGACTTACAAATCCCATTTTAAGATTACAATTTACATTTTAAGCATTTCATTATACAATTGTATAATACATTTTACATTTAATGTTCTTTTAATTATAAGCTAACCGTTGAAATGTCACCGACGTCATTACTCGGTCATTCTCGAAAATGAGATTATCACAGCGTATACCCGAACTCGGAGTGGATATTGTAGGTATGTAATATTATATATTTTATAAAAACCAGCTTTAAAAAAATACATCTCAGGAGTTTAATATTATTTTAAATGTTTATATAAGACGATTTTTGTACATAATGGTGTTCAAGTACAGGATGCCAACCGTTCTCGCGTTCTCGAGAAAAGCGTTTTGCGTTCATACCCCTTTATACGTACGTCCCTTTTTAACCGTCATAAATAACGAAAAAAGTTGTATAATATTAAAATTTCACTCAACGACACGCGATGTTATTATTGACATTAAATGTGATTCTCTTAAAAAATATATGTACCATAAATATTCATAATACTTTGAAACCTAGACTGTATATACAATACTGCAGTAGAAACGCGTAGTGTACACTAGTGTGCATGACATTTTACGATATTCTAAAGTCGTGCTTTTTGAACAAATGGCTCGGATTTCAACCAAAATTTATGAGAGTTAACTTCGCTTTGTAGTGAAGTTCTCTTCGTATGATAATAATAATAATAATGATATATACCTAAATTTTTGAACAAACTGCTACACATAAAACAATAAATTCCGTAAATGGTGTCAGAGGTAATATTTGACGAAGAAAACCTGTCTAATAACGTTGCACGCCTAGTTGATAACAGTGTAAATGAAACCATATTTTTTTAACTATGGTATACGTGTATATGAGGAATTCACCGTTTCACATAGGTATACAAAGATGTCAAATTCACGTGATATTACACAATTCGGTATAGGATCGAAATGGAGTATATTTCATATGGTTCATTGGTGAATCTAGAAAGACTTAGGATAATTATAAGCTTCCTTTAAAATAATATTTTTGTATACTCATAATATTTGAATAGTATTCCTACTTTTGGATCGAAACACTCCCATTAAAGTATTTTCCAGTGACAGAGTGTATGATATCCCTTATGCATAATATATATATACACCCAGATAGCAATGGAAACATATAAATATTGTGAAAGTATGTATTTACCCATATATCCAAATAAAATTATAGTGTTATGTTGAAAATTACGAAAATCGTGTGACATATGAAAATAGGAGTTTTGGTGGTCGGTAAATTTCATGATCTATTTTGATTTATTGCAGTAAATTTAAAACTTAATTAAAAAGATACCTACTGTAAGTACCTACCTTTAAAAATTCTAAACCCGCAAAATGCAAAATAGATTATCGATTGCATTCACTAACATGAAGTTATTCTTGAAGTGTGTACGTTAAAGAAAGGAACATTCTGTATATCTATTACCTATATATTATAATATAATATGATAAAATAATAATAAGATAAACTCTTAATTTCATAAACAAACAAAACATTTTCTAACAATTGAAATATCGTTTATTAACAAAACATCATGTTAATGATAAAAAGTAAAATAAAATAATATGTTTCACAATATATATTATTATGAAGTTAAAAAATAAAGTTTAATTTTTTACTTGTTTGCAAAAAAACGAAATAATTAAGCGATTCGATTCAAAGTTAAGCCAAAAATGTACAATGGGATTCTATAAAAAAAGTCTTTATGCCATCGTATTATTAACTGTTTAGTGTAGGTAGTTACAATTATTATTTATATTAATTGGATGTAAAGAATAACAATTTAATTTGACTATGAATACAACGAAAACTGTAGTATAAATATCATAATAATACGTACTACAACAAAAACATAAAATATACGAGAAAATAATTATTATTTTTCATAATAACGGATTGTGTATTATGAATTTGTATTCAAATAAATTACAATAAAATTACTATCGTTATACAGATATACTACTCAATATATATATATATAGTTTATACTTGGACACTGATAATAAATCCAAAGTCTATAAATTTGAAAAAAAAACCATGTTAGTATGACAAATGTATTCGCTTAAATTTAACATAGTACTTTTAATACACAGTAGTATCTTGTATTTTAGGCATACAACTGAAATTTGACATTTTTAAATCTCGGTTATGGAGATTTATTTTTATTAGTACTGGGAAATTAGTATAACCCACACAGTAATCATGATAAAAGAACAGCACCAATGAAAATAAATCAGTCATTTTTCATTTATTACGAAGTACAATAAATAATAAACATTCCATTAGGTACCTAAAAGATAAGAAAATTAATAATTAGAGATGTGTACATTTAGAGGTAAAAAATGTCTGTAAATTTAAGTAAACTTTGGTAAATCAGTAAATTTTTTTATGTATATATATATATTTTTAGGTGAATTTTGTGAATTAATTTCAATGTTATTTCATAACCTTATTAACCAATTTAGACCACATTTCTAAATAATATTTAGTTATTTTATAATTTTAACTAGGTACCTATTCCTAACAATATTCACAGGAAAACGACATCATCATAATTCTAATACTATTCGTTAAATTGTACATTCTATTAGACTAAGTGAAAGTTATTACATTAGTAAATCTACGAAGTACTGTTCCATGACTTTCGAAGACGTCCGAACAGATAATGAGTATTCATTACGGGAGCTAGTCCGCTTGGGTTCAGTTGGGACAGGTCAGGGATACCATCGATGCACGTGTCGTACGAATTGCACATCAAAGAAATGCGCATGTCAAAAAAATGGCATGGAATGTAATTCGGCGTACCATTCGGGCCGTAGCTGCCATAATACTTAATTTTTAATTCATTTTTTAATTTTGGATTTTTAATATTTTTTTTAATTAATTTTTTGTAAGACCATACATTTTTTGTTGGATTTTTTATAATTGATATAAGTAATATAAGTACGAGTATAATAAATACAGTTATATAATATATTTAATATTTCTATTCATTTTTTTTTTTGTTTTTTATAAGGAAAAGGGCTTTGCCGATTTCACGTAATCGGCAGTTTTTTGTCCTTTAGAATGCCGATTTCATGAATTCGGCGTAACATATATACACTATACAGTATATAGATATTATATACTAAATAACATATATATATATATATATATATATATATATATATACAGGCCGAATACACGACACTATCTATTTTGTCATGATGGCAGGTAGGTTGTAGTGGTGTGTCAGGCTTTGAAACGGAGTTTCCACGAGAGGGGATTTTGCTGGCTGGAGCGTTTCTTGTAAATTTTTTCAGTACTAAATTAACCAAATATTTCACGGACAAATATTTTACTGTAAATTACTTGAATCGTTCACGGGCCACTCATTAAAACATATTGTAGATAACGCATTGGATTCTAAAATCACCCCACCACGAAAACTCCGTATTAAAACCTGTCTAAAAATAGTGGCATCGTTGCAAGTTCGTATAATATTAGTTTGTGGTGATAATACAGAACACACAAATTCTACGGTGTTAATTATAATTTATAATAACAATATCAGATGTGACCATTTTTGTATACTAATAAAATAACATAGACTTGTGTAACTGCATATCATATAATTATCATGTACGTATGTTATATATTACCGTTTGTACTTCTGATGGTGAGAGAACACTTGGTGGGAACCATAGAGTAATATAGAGGTGCCGTTCCATCGGATCATTGGAACTCTAAAACCGTGGATAGTTGACAGAGTAACCACTAATAAAAAATACTATTTATAACAATATCGTGTTTTAAGGCAATTTATAATAAATAACAATATTTATCACAGATAATATTATAACAAGCAACTATTTTTACAATTTATTATACGGTATTTTTTTTATCAAAAAGGGTCATGCTGTATCTATCAACGGTTTACCGGTCTATGGTAATTTTATGGTAAAGATACATAACGGCGCCTTTATATTACTTTGTGGTGTGAACTATTATAATTGTTTTCATAAATTAAATATTAAAACTACATTGATAAAGTCTCCTTTGAATGAATAATATGGTTTGCCAAACACCAATGAATTTTTTGTAAAACTAATATTGGAACATTATTCATATATTTTAACATTTTATTAAAAATAAAATTAAGATACAGGTACTTCTTTATCTAGTACAATTATTATTATAATAAGTTTTAAATATTTATTTATAACTTAAATTCCTATTTATAATTAAATCTCTTTTTCAGTAAAATAAAGATATTTTGAAAAGTATTTAATATAAATTTAATTTTTAAATGCAATTTTTTTTATTTATATATTACTACAAGAATATAAAAAAATATGTATATATATATATATATATATATGATGTTCCATACTAAACAGTATATATTTATATATAAAAGTTAAATGAAATATTTAATCATATAGATAATTTAAACTAAAAATGTAATAAATATTGTTTAGATAGAACTCCTTAAAAAACGCGAGGGTGTGGCATTGTTTCAATTATGAAAAATCCATGAATGAGATATGTGCAATAGAATTGTATGATTTCGTTCATATTACTGAAATAATTAGCTTTAATAAAATAAAATAACATAATATTAATAAAAATAAAAATAAATAGTTTGGTTTTTTGTTCTAATCAGTGACATACTTGTAATACAACGAATCCAAATATATAAATATTATATATTATAATTATAAATATTTTCTTACTGATAATCTAGCTAATGCAAGAATACGTAAGTAATTTTACTTTAATAATTTCTATTGCTTTTAATATACAATTATAAATAAATATATTATTATTCTATATACTTTATTATTATTTGTGTGTTAGTAGCATAACATATTAAGAGGTCACTTTTAATATGACTGTTAACGATCAAAATTTATTTTTAAGAATATTTTTATGTTAATACTTGATTTAGTAGGAGTGAAGCTACCGTTTCTAGAAAGAAGACTTGTATTCAGATAACTGGTTTCGTTTATTTCACATGTGTTTAAAAATATATTACAACATAATATTTACAATAGATTTATATATTTACAAATTTACCATATGTTATGGGTTTGAGCTATCAATTGCCTACCAGATCCTTTGTCCGAGAGGGTCACTTTCTATAACCTGACCAGACAGGTAGGTTGAATCAGCCTAATTTCAGGAGAGCCAGGCCCACCGGTCGGGAGTTATAGAAAGGTCAGACGTAGTGTATAGCACAACTAGGTAAGTGGTAGACAGATAGTGGGAGTTTAGGAGACCGACAATACCAGACAATTGGCCTGGGGGAAAGCTACGCAACCAAACATGTGGGTAGGAAGAAGAGGGGATTGGCACAACTAGACAGATGGCCGAATAGTACGGAGGAATGCCGCAGTTGGTATCCGCCGCTAGCGAGTGTATCCACCGTTGGTGGTTGGAATTCGCTGCTGGTGGTCGATGTCTGCCGTTGGATCTGCTGTTGGTAGCCGTTGAATCGTGGTGATCTGCCCTTGCTGTGGTGTGGTCAGGGTCTCCGATTCGATGATCATAATCTCATTCATGAAAATGATATATTATATTATTATGAATTGGTATTGGATTGAAGTGTGTCCTGAGTCTCCGATCGTCGCCTATATCTGTGGTCACGGGCATGTTCGTCATGTGTAGGTAGTGTATTCTCATTTCGTCGTTTTATATCCCGTGTAGACAATGCTGATCTTCCTCTAATGGTTTTTAATTAGTAAATTAATATCATTAAAGTTGGTCCGGATTTTTTCAGGATTATTGTTGATTCAGTTTCTTTTCATCATCTTCGTCGTTTTTGTCGCAATCTAATAGGTACCCGATTTCCGTGCACTACGGTCTATGTGGCATAAAACGTGGACGTGATTGATTTTGTGCTTTAGTTTATGCGTTGTCGCGTGAGTGTTGCGTTCCATGGTCTCATTATTCTCGCCACTAGATCTCGTTTTGTGTTTCGTTGTGTATTCATGATAGCGGATATTACGTACATTCGTAATATCGTTGTCTTTATTCTGCGTGTCTTTGTGTCGTAACATACTTAAGCATAGTAAATTATTAATTTATTAATTATTAATAAATTATATATTGTGACATTAATAATTTGACTAAAACGCATTTCAAGATGAAGATTAATAGTAATTAATATACAATCATCATGACTATATTATTGTATTATATTATCTGATTATGTTTATTTATTTATTATTGGGTGCTAATAAAGATGATTCTACTATTATATAGTTGTATATCTTACAATTATTAACGATTATCATATAATATATAATGAAAAAAAAGTTACGTCAGTCTTTATAATTTTATTTCTATACTGTTTTTGGAATAATTGTGGATATTATGAATTAAATTATATAAGAAACTCATTTATCCCACATAATAAAATATACCTATCTCTAATTTAATTAAATATATACATAAACTATAACAAGAGTGATATTGAAATATTTAATTTTGAAATAAATATGACAAAAACTGTCTATGAATATTTTAATATTAATAAATATTTTTTTTTTGTATTTCTATATTTCTATATTTTAGTAAATTTGAAATTGATATGGTTAAAATGGTATCCTATGCTATCATAATGTAGCATGTATATTATGTCACTCAATATTAATTTAATTAAAATAGACTACTAATAATAAAATAATTATTAGCAATAAATAAATCCTAAAAACAATAAATATTGGATTAAGAGATATCTTAATCCAATATAATACCTAACATTAATTTTATATCAAATTAATATCAGATTTCGACAAAATTACAAAAATTCGTTTGCTTAGGGTCCATTTTACAATTCTTGGTTTAACTCGAGTTCAGCTGAACCTAATTCATCAACCTGATCCTAGTTTAACTTATTGTCGGTATTACAATCACAGTTCTGTTAATCGTGGTTTAAAGAAATTATCAGTGATAACCCAGAATATTTTTAGTAATAATATAACAGTTGATAATAGTATGGTTGATTTCGTTTTTTTCAATTCCTAGTTCATTCTAATTATTTTATAAAAACGAATTATTAATTACAATGTTTGAAGATTAAGATATGACAGATGATGAAGATTTCATGGAATTGGCTATGTTCATCGCTTTTCCTCGAAGAAAAAAGGTGTTTCTCGAGCGACCAAATCATTTTGTGAAGTGGCAAGATGACCAATTTTTTGTAATCGTTTTCGACTATCAAAACATAGTGTTTATTTCGTGTTAGATCATATTAAAGAACGTATATCATCACCGACAAATAGGTACAGTATACAAGTACTATAACAATTATAGGAATCTATAAGCTTAGCGTGCATTCACCAAATTATTTACCTTATTTTGTGCAAAATACATTTTTCATACTAAATATGATGGTACATTTAGATTTTTATGGTCGGACTTATTTAATAGTTCTAGAAATTTCAAGTATACAGATATATATACACATATAATTGTCTCTAAAATAATTATAATATATTAAATATATACTATAATATATTGAAAAAAATATATATAATATGATACACTATAATGCACGCCACTAATTGTATATGTTGAATAGTTCACAGAAATGTACTAAAATAATACCAACTATATATTTTTTGAATCGATAGTATTTTAACACCGATTTTGTATAATTTTTTTTTACGTACCATCAAATGCTACAACTTGGGACAGTTAAATGAATATTACGTTAATTTACAGTGGCTACACAGTATTTTAGATAATTGGCCTTTTTTTTTTGTATCGTTATCTATACAATATTATCTATCGACTCAATGTGATAAAACCACCAAAAACAAAAATTATAACTGTGTAAAACATATATTTAAATTTTTCACATTTCTCGATATTTAATAGCCCTCAGAAACTTCATTGATAAGTTATATTATGCATCAAATTATTAAATTTTATTATTACTTATGATTTTTGAATAAATATGTCTAGTTTCAAATAAAAGAAACGGAATTCAGTTTCATCAACATTTAAACATGGTAGCTATGTATTATATTTTTTACATGTAATACAACTTGAGACACCCATATTTTTAAATAAATACCTATTAATGTTTAAATAAAATTGAAATAACCCTGGGAAAAATTTAATGAAGGAATTTTAGTTCATACAATTATTTATTAAAATATATGATTTAAAAGGTTATTTAGGGTTTTTTTTTATTTTTTTCATCAAAATTGTTTTTTTTTTTAAGTATTTGTATGTCTCATCTTGTAATATAGATAAATAACTTGGGATATAAGGCAAAATGAGTATGGTGTCTCAAATTGTAGAATCCTTCATACAACTTGGAATAAAAATAAAAAAGTACCTAAGAATTAAATTTCAATAACCAAAATTATAAGTTAACTAATTTATAGATCAAGAGTAAACTTTTTACACCAAAATTAGCTTTGTAACTATAAAATTTTAAAAGTTATATAAGTTTAAAGTTGAAAACTGTCCCAAGTTGTAACATTTGATGGTACCTATGTAGTTTTTGATAAAATTACCGTCGCATAAATGGTACAATTACAATTTGTTACCCGATTCGTAAAATAGAATTGTGTCAAATTAATATATATAATATGTTGTTAGCACTTTTACGATCGTAGCGAGACTGACTTGGGTGGGGTAAAAATGCCGAGCAGTCGATGCAACGACGAAACCTCGCAAGTTCGGAGATAATTTTTATATATATATATTAAAATTAATAATTACGTATATATATTAATGCAGGTATACGCAACACAACTATTAAAAATAAAATTGTTATTTATTACTTAAAATACATTTATATTTATATAATATCTATATATAATAAATTATATTATGATTTAAAATAATAATTGGTTCTTTCTTTTTTCTGTGTGATCTTTAAATTATAATCTAAAACAAAAAATATGTATAAATATATAATATATGATTAAACTTCACAAATCATAAGAAATATAATATTATAACAGTATTCATGTTTAATCACCAATCATCACCTTGCAAAATAATTATTAAGAAGGGAATCTCTAGTCCTAGAGTCTTCACTGTTATCATCAAAACGATTCTCAGTTTCAGTCATATCTTCAGCTTCATTTAGTTGATCCAAGAATTGGATATTGTCCCCTGGCAACTCTTCTCTCATATCTCGACAAATATTATGTAGTATTGCTGTTGCAATAATAATTGCCTGAACAGTTTTTAATTGTAATCGTATGCCTAAAATCAAATGAATTTATAGATAAAAATTAATTTTAATCACACATATAAAACTGCAAACCAAGTGATAAAACTGGAAATCTTCTTTTCCAGATTCCAAAACACCGTTCAATAATATTTCTGGTCCGGATTTGGGATTCGTTGTATAGCATCTCTGT
>JAIPRL010012197.1:0-12367 GCA_025469235.1 Pemphigus obesinymphae | reverse complement strand
GAGAAGTCTGTGTGGAGAAACTGAGGATTTTAGGGTCAGAGTAGGGGTACATCAGGGTTCAGTTTTGAGTCCTTACTTATTTTCTCTGGTAATGGATGAGATAACAAAGGATATACAGGGGGAGGTAAAGTGGTGCATGTTGTTTGCAGATGATATAGTACTGATAGGAGAAAGTCCTGAGGAAGTGAACGGTAGACATGAAGAGTGGAGGGAAGCTCTGGAAAGTAAAGAACTAAGGATTAGTAGAAGTAAAACAGAATATATAGAGTATGATTTTGGTGAAAGGGAACACATAGGGAATAGGGAAAGGCTAGAAATAAAGTTAAGTGGGGATGTGGTGGGAGAAGTGGAGAGGTTCAAATATTTAGGGGTTGTTGTACAGAAAGATGGGGGTTTCGAAGAGGATATGAAACACAGGATTAAGTGCGGATGGACGAAGTGGAGAGAAGCGTCAGGTATTCTGTACGATAAAAGAATTCTATTAGGTTAAAAGGTGAATTTTTTAAGGTAGTTGTGAGACCTGCAATGTTGTATGGAAAGGAATGTTGGGCAGTAGGTAGATAGATAGAACACAGAATGAGTGTAGCTGAGATGAGAATGTTAAGGTGGATGAGTGGAGTTACTAGAGAGGATAAAATAAGGAATGAGTATATCAGAGGTAGTATAGGGGTAGCTGCGATAGTAGACAAAAAGAGAGAGAATAGATTAAGATTGCACGGGCATGTATTAAGGAGGGAAGAGACTGAGGCAGTAAGATTCGTAAGGGATATGCATGTTGTTGGTAAGAGGGGGAGAGGAAGACCGAAAATGAGATGGGGGGAGGTGATGGCGAGTGATATGAGGAAGGTGGGAGTAAGTGAAGAAGATGCGGGAGATAGAGTTAAGTGGAAGTGTAGGACCAGGGTAGCCGACCCCAAATAGTTGGGAGAGAAGGCGAAGGAGAAGAAGAAGAAGATATATATATATATTAAATTTGTATTAAAACGAACATTACATAAAATAAAATGTACAAAATAAATTTGGTCTAATTATAATCGTTGCTATGAAACATATTATATAGAAGTCAAAAGATGTATTTTAATTATATTATAATGGAATTCATATGCTACATAGTGTAACATAGTAAAATCGGGTTTTGTATTTCCAATTTTGTGTACAATTGATTTATTTTAGGAGATAATGACTTAGCTAGATTATCATAATTAATAAAGATAACATAATGTATGAGTAGGAATTATTTTTTGGTTAGTTTAACTATAAGTTGTGTACAAGTGTATGAATTATTATTGTATAATTCAATTCAATTATGAATATTTTGCTTAATATTTAATTTATTGAAAATATATAATATATAATTCCTACATGTTTTAACACTTTTTCATAGATATTCATGTATGCTTTAATTTTTAATTTTTTTTTTTTCTTGTATTAATTCATTGTTATATTATTTAGGTTTGTTTTGTTGTATTTGATATTGTAATTATTTGTATAAAGTAATAGTTGAACTGTATTGTTAATGGCCGTGGTTCTTTTAATAAAAAATTACACTTATGTAATAATAAGATAGGTAGGTCGTAGGTACTTAAAAAAGAGATCGCCCCAAAAAAACACGCGAACACTGAACTCCGAAATACCTTGAAAATATACCTACGTACAATATACTTACAATAACAACAATCACCATTCACCATTATATATAGAAATATCTTTCTATTCGACGCTATATCAATAATAATATGCAAAAACATCAAACATACAATAATAATAATGAAAAAATAAACAAATATATAAATAATGAATAATCTATTGGTAGATATTTGGATGACCAGAGAACATTAAGCTTTACCAAAGATTGAGAAGCATAATAATATGGCAAAATTGTGTTTAAATTAAATTATAATTTTCAAAATTTTAAAATTTTTGAACGAAAATTCTATAATAAGTATAGGTAGTATAATAAATATGGTTATATAGGTACCTATATACTTATTTACCAATAAATAACTATACTTATTGTATTCGCATATTTATTTTACAAAAATCAACCTCATTATTGACTGTGAGCTTTGATCAACCCAGGAGTCAGGATCCATTTATGAACGTGGGATGGCAACTGCCCCCATTGCTACCCCTTTGTATCCGCCCTTGGTTGCTGCCACGTAATATTTGTTTTAAAACAATATTAAAAAATCAATATGATACATTTATTTGGCAAAAATGTGGTGGGTGGAGTGTAAAACAATTTTACGAAAGAATAAATTACATTTACCATCACCATAACCATTATAATTTATAATATGTATACACTTACAGTGCTGACACCTATACCGTGAAATTGTATAGGTAACGATTAATTTAATGCGGCTCTTTGTGGTTGAATTTTACACTAAATAAACCCATTTTTCGTTCATAGTAACATTGATTATATAATCAATAATCGTAGCGATTGATTGAATAGTCCTATATAAGGATTTAAATTTGTTAACAACTTTACTTTTAATTGAAACAATAAATTATTTTATTTTGAATTACACGTGAATACGTGATACATATTTACATTTCCCAGAGGCTGTGTCCATATATATATATATAGTTTGATAAAATGTCATCCCCCGAATCAATTTGAAATTCTAATAAATTATTTTACAAATTCAGATAAGGAACAATACCAATAAATATACCTATTTATAAAGTCCACATAATGGTGACAATTGTGAATCTATAATCACATAATATTTTCACACTAATATTATCTTGAATAAATTAAATCCACATTTTCTACAAAAATCTCGTTTTACATGGTTTTTGAATATATATATATTTTAATATACATGCTGTTAGTATATATTGCACGCATAATATACGTTTAATTAATGAACGTCGATTTGTTTACTATAATATATTATATGGACCAAGAATTATTTAATTTACAAAACAGTTCATAGGAAAAACAACTTAGAAATAACTAAAAATAGACAAATCTAAGAATTGAAAAAAAGAATAGATACGTAATATAATTTTTCAATGTTTACCAATTTTAGTCAATATTATAGTTTTATATTATATTATTCGAAGTAAATTATTTGATTTTAACTTCGGAGTTCGGATAATCATTTTATACAGTTTTAAAGAATTTAAAGAAAGTGTTTATAAATAACAATATTTCTTACTTGAGGGCGTGTTGGAGATGAATATTTTTTCAGGGATTGAAAGCGGTCATTTATTAAGGGGTTGTGTGTAGGCAATTTGAATTATTCACCGTTACGCAGTGTATTTGTATTGGTTTTTAGTGTGTGTAAATACGTTCGGCATAATAATGATGGTGTGTTCACTCGCACGCACAGGCACATGTCAATAAATACAGCTATCCTATTTGAAAAAACACTAAATCCCATTTCCAACATATCAATAATTGTTCTAACGAT
The DNA here is from genome assembly GCA_025469235.1 of Pemphigus obesinymphae. Lineage (NCBI taxonomy): Eukaryota > Metazoa > Arthropoda > Insecta > Hemiptera > Aphididae > Pemphigus > Pemphigus obesinymphae. Next base: position 8,942 of record JAIPRL010012197.1, on the reverse strand, counting down.
GCGATAAGTATTCTGAAAACTGATCCGAATTCGTCGTGAAATTTACTTTGGTACGATGTTCCCACTATTTTCATTTTTCCCACTTAATTTTCACAAAAAATGTAAATTTTTAAATGTCCCAATATATTAACTTAATTTTAAGTGGACTTTGGGAGAAAAAATCAAAAATGTGGGAAAGTCGATCTAAAGTAGACGTTACGACGAATTCAGATGAATTCTTATAATCCTTATCGCATCACTATAGATCCATCGGTACGTTGGAAATATAAACGGTCTAAATTCCAACGTACCAATCGATTTAGTAATGCGATAAGGATTCTGAAAACCGATCTGAATTTGCCGTGAAGTTTACTTTAGAATGATTTTCCTACATTTCCGATTATATCTACCTGATTGTGATCATTCCGCATTCGTTTCTTTTCATAAATTGGAAAACGGAACCTCACTTCCAAAGCTTAAATATTTTTACATTAACTGCGCAAGTGCTCCGTTTCGCTCTCCCTTAGATTCGGTAGGTACTGGGTGGATGTATTGAATTTGAAGGCAATAATAAATTCTATATAATATTATATATACAACGCTATGAATACCTACAGGTATACAAATATACAATCAGTGCCGTGCCAACCATAATTGGCACCTAGGGCAACCAATTTGTGCCACCCCTTATGCCATTAGCGCAAATAAATTTTAAAAAATTTAAAAAATTAAACAAATTGAAAAGTATTACTAAAATCATTCTACATTATTCATTGTATTATTACAGTGAAATCATACAAATTAGTTAAATTATTGATAAGTACATGAAAAATAAATAAATTATAGATTATAGATTAGAAAAAAAATCATTTACTATATTTGAAAGTTATCGATATCAAAAAAGTAAAATAACACTGAGCTTTTTTATTAGGTTCTTAAATGTAATTAAATAATTAAATTCAATTTTAATTATATTATCGAAGACCGTTGAGTTATAGTTAAATGAAGAGTAAATTAGGTAATTAAAGAGTAAATAAAAATACATTATACAAAGGACAATACATTCCGAAAGGAAGGTAAATAGTGCCCATACGTTTATGTGCACGGCTGAACAACTTTTCCGAACCAGCCTGATCCGGGACGAGTCGAGCCGATCCGATCTAGTGCGCGCCCAGCTTAAAAGTTCACCCGAATGTGTATCAGTATAAATGTAATTAAAATTGTGAAAAATACTACAGAAGTCCGACGGTTTTAAATTCATTACTATGAGATATAAAAACTATAGTATAAGTACCTACCTACTCCGTGAATAAGTGGGTCAGACATCAATACTTAAATACGGACTCTTCAAAGGGTATATAACACATAATTTAATTAAATAAGACATTGTTGAGAGTAGGGGAGTAGTATAACAGAGGATACGTAAACATGGCAATAGGCTAAAGACGTAAAAATGATAATATCAACGAAAAAGAGAGATAATAAGATAGGGCAGCAACCCAAGGAGATGGTTATTAGAGAAGTACAGAGAAAATAAGAGGAAGTTGTGTATGGTATTTATTAATCTAGAAAAGGTGTATGATAGGGTTTCTAGAGAAATTTTGAAATGGATATTAATGAAGAAAAGGTTACTAAAGTTGTACGTGAATGTAATTGAGGACATGTATGAAAGAACAATTACTAGAATAAGGAATTTGCGTGTAGAGGAACTGAGGTCAAGGTAGGAGTGAGAAGTGAGGAGGATACGGGAGATAGAGTTCAGTGAAAGTTGAGGACTAGGGTGGTCGACCCCATATAGTTGTGAGAGAGGGCGAAGGAGAAGAAGAAGAAGAAATAACTGTGACTCGTCAATATTAGGAACATGGCGTGTACATAAAAATGATTAAAAATGTAATAACATTGTATCAAAATTAGGGATTCCTACTTTAGAAAAGTTTCGTTTTACTCTACGCATATTATCCTCTCTATCCGATGAAAAATCACAGATCAAATTCAATGTTTCCATTTAAATTATTTGTGATATCAATTCTTATGTATTCAAAACTATATTTATTTTAATAATTATGCGATTAAAAGTGTTTTCATAAGAACTAGTTTACATAAAAAAATGTACCTATCAAATGTTGAACAAATTTCGGAGGGGGTCCTTAATTTGTGGTTATACCTACGTATAATATAAAATGTAGATATCTACCCAATAATAATAATATACGATATACGTATATTTACTACAGTTTTTTTTTCTATTAATTAGTATATAACATTATATTTGAGTATACGAGAATATACAGTACGTCATATTAATACATTCTTCTATTTTGGATTCTGAGCGTAGTGAGGGAGCGAGCTAGTGGTCTTACAATGATGTTTATTTTTTTATTTTATTTTTTTCTCTGTTAACAAATTTACTACCAGAAGGAGTGCTCCGATCTTTACGTGCTTACATGGTTTCCTGTAGGAAATTTCATCTAGTTGGTACTTCGGAGAGGTCATTTTTCGATTTTCTCAATAGTTTTTTAATGCGTATGAAAAAACTACCAAGAATTAATGAAAAATCGGCAAATATACGGTTTCGTCAAATCGAGATTTTTCATTTCTTCGTAATTTCGAAAATAATGACTTGAAAATCTTGAAATTTCTATCCAATATTTAATTTAGTAATATATTTACGTTGATTAAGTTTTTTTATTTTTTTTTTTTTGCAATTTTGGGCTATTTATAGACATTTTAATTTTCGAGGTTTCTAAGTCCTAAAAGGAGTAATTTTGGGTTTTAAGGGCCTGAAATTTTTATATAGCGTTATATATATACGTTACTCTAACTAAATGTTTAAAAACAATATTGTGAACGCAAGTAAAATCTTGACCTAAAAAATATATAAGCATTTTTGTATTTTTAAAGTTAAATATGTATTGTTTATTGCCAACCTATAGGATGTTAAAAATAATCTCCTATACATTTAAATGTTTTTAGATTAATTAAAGCTGTGCAATTTAAAAAAAATACGTATTTTAGGATAGTTATATCTGTGTACTTGTACTTGTAAAACGAGACCGTTTCGATGCGACCGCGACGTCACATGAAGTAATAAAAATAAAAATATTGTCAAATGTCAACAAATTGGAAAAACGATTTATAACAATAAATTTAATATTGTTATTTGTATTAGACTACGACAGTTGGTTGTGTCGTGCGCGGAAATTAGTCGGGCGACAAAAACCGGTTTATTATCGTTTTGTAGTCCAAATACAACGAAATATAACATATTATTATATTCAATTCATATAGTTAACGCACTCTATCGGGTGAATAGCCGGCGCGTATAATTTTGTATGCCGGTGGCAAATCTATAGCATTGATTATATATATATATAATCAATGTCTATAGTAATTTATAATCAATGATATACATAATAATTAATAATAATAATAATAATAGTAATAGTAATATAATAATACTAATAATAATAATAATAATAATAATAATAATAATAATAATAATAGTAATAATAGTAATAATAATAATAATAATAGTAATAATAATAGTAATAGTAATAATAATAATAATAATAGTAATATTAATAATAATAATAATAATAGCAATAGTAATAATAATATTAATAGTAATAATAATAATAATAATGTTAATATTAATAATAATAATAATAATATTAATAGTAATTAATTAGACATGTTAGGCATATTCATAGTAGCTGAAAACTCTTCGAGTTGCGAATATCCTTGTCCAGTGTATTTACAACCCATGAAACCATAGCCATATTTACATTTATGATATATGTTGCTGTCATTGAGTTTTTCGCTTTTAATAATTTCTTCTATACCACATATTTTACATTGGAAATAAAATGAACTAAAAAATACTAGTCTGGTTTCCTTTGTAAATTGCAAGTTTCGAAAAGAACAATCAAACAAAAATCAAAAAAAAAATGGACTGAATTCTTTCAAAAACATATTGTATATTTATAATTCTTCTGCCCTCTAAATTGTCCCAACTTGTATTTTTTTCATTTTTTGCTATTGATGATGTGGAAATATCTGGTCATGGCAATTTAGTAAATTATTTCAAACATTTGGCGTAGAATATAACGTAGAAGGATATGTTTCATCATTTGATTTTCTACCTTAAAAATTAAATATAAAATAGGTGCTTCAAAATAATAACCAGATGGCACAGGCTATCTATTTTGTATCCACTATGATTTTGAATTTGAAAGCAATAGTACCTACCTAAATAATTTATTTCAATAAACATTCGGTGTATGGTCATGGTGTAAAATACCAACGAATACCTACAAATCTATTACTGTCAAAAGAATTTAGAAAATTAAACAACTAATTTACCTACTAATCTATCTATTAATCTACTTTTATGAAGTTTAATGCAACAATTTTTAAACCTATGAAGCAAAAAAAAAAACTAGCAAATGCATTAAAATCACAGCTCTGATAATTACTCATATTTTCGTATTTACAATTTATTATTATTTTTTTTTTTTTTGCTGGGGGAGGATTCAATCATGATGACATCATAAAATATATCTATTAGGTTTCCATAATGAAAATATATGTTTAAAAACGATAAAAAAATTATTTAAAATGTAGAAACATATCACCATAAACAGTGTTTAAAACCAAAAAAAACGTATTTTAAACTTTTTTTAATTCAATTAATAAGTTTATATATAAGTTGTTAAAAATCAAATTTTTATTTTTTTAACAACTATAAATCTTAAAAACGGATAGGGTCAGTGGTGGTAGAAGTTTGTCTATCGTCCCTTCAGTCCTAGGACAGGATAGTGTATTATTATAGTATTCAATTTGAATGCAATGATTGCATTCGATAAAAAACGATTCTGAGCAGAGCTTCGATGTAATTATCATTAATGTAACTATATTCGATATTGAAATAGGCACCTACGTAATATATACAATCTCGTAAACATTTTTAAACTGGTTGTAAAATAAATTCATGAGGTCCAATTTTCAAAAATTTTTGTGTATAATTTAAACAAAATTCTTTTGACATTGGATTAAATTTTCAGGTCTTAAGACCGAAAATTAACCCTTTTATGAATTAATTACATCAAAAGTTAAAAATAGCTATATTCAGCCTGAAATCGAATGCATTTTTTTGAAAGAAAAAATGTAGCTGTATAGTACAAAGGTATATTTTTGTTCAAAATTTCAAGAAAATAAGATGATTATTTTAGAAATCACGGAGATATAACTATATGCGATGTTAATGAAATATAATACCTCGTTAAAAATCGAATAACGGTCAAACAAAAAATTATCAGATTTTCAAAATTTTTGGAATATATATAGTTAGAGTAACATATTACTGATATTGTGTTAAATTTTCAAGTTAAAAAACTTTAAATTAACCCTTTTATGAATGAGAAACCTAAAAATCTAAAAATAACTATTAACACCCTAAAACTGAATGAAACTATTTGAAAAATTGTTGTATTTGTACAGTACAAAGATACATTTCTGTTGAAAATGTTAAGACTCTTCGATGATTATTTTCGAATTTACGGAAAAATAACTACGCGATGTAGACAATATCCCATTTTTAGCGATTTTTTGTAATTTTTCGGTAGTTTTTTCCATCGTGTTAAAAAAAACTATTTTGAATATCGAAAAATTACGTATTTAAAGTAGCAAATAGAAGTAATTTTCTATCAGATAACATACTATTTGTAAACATCGGAGCACTCCTTCTGGTAGAAATTTTGTTTACATGATACATAAAATGAAAATTATTGTAAAACCACTAGATCCCTTGCTCCACTCAAAATCTAAAAAATAATAAAGATATGTTATAATCGTATGCAAAATTAATTAATTTTTTGAAAAATTTTAATTGCGTAAGTACCTATTGATTAAAAGACATACTTTGTTTTTTTTAACGCATTGTTCATATTGATATTTTCTCTTCTTTTCTTTCGTTTTGTTAATAAGTCTCTTGTTTTATTCCCATAATGCCAGTAGTTTTTGGTTTCCAAATTTTTAATTCGATTATTTACGTATTTTAAATAAGACACACGATTTAAAATTGTAAAATTACGACTGAACGATAATATTACAAAGTAAACGATATAATAAAATTTATTATTTAATAATCTCTAGTCGATACCTAAACCAGGTATTATTTATTGGAAAAGATTTTGAATTTCGTTACCAAGAAGAAATTATTGCAGGAAGATATATCAATATTCAGCGGGCGATAATAATATATTCTCGCACGGCCGCTCGCACACAGGTAGATATGTCATCAATCAATTTTTACAATATTTTATTTACACTTATTAATTTGCTAAACGACCGAAAACCTAGATAAAATTGTGATACTTGTGTGCAACCGATTTTAATTTTGATAACAGATTTGAATTCTTCGTTATGTCTTCTAGGATTTAACCATTGCGAATTTTTATATTCCAACTTAACGTTAAGTTATCGACAGTTAAAAAAAGTATACTTTTTCATATTTTGTATACTTAATTATGTATTCAATAAATATAATATCAAAAACCCCAATGGTTAAATCCTAGAATACATAATGAAAAATTCAAATCTTTTTTCAAAATTAATATTGGTCCAGTACAAGCTTCACAATTTTGTCTAGCTTTTGGGTTGTTTTACGTTTTTTTTTGTACTGTCTGTAACCCCCTTAATAATAAGTTATTTGCCCATATAATAATAATTCTGGATTGCCATTGGACACAGATTAATGATTACTATTAAATATACATTGTATATAATATAACAATTTTCCAAACACCCCTTATGGAATAGCCGCTCAACTAACCTATCAGGTACAACCATCTTCAACCACGTCCAGCTCAATGACTACTCAGTCCTAGCTCCAACAACCCCAACTTATTACCCATACGCTCAAACCTACCGACCTGACGTCCTGGATATCGCCCTCGTTAAGTTACCTCTACCCATTCAAGTCACTAATCTAAACGCTCTCTCCTCCGACCACAACCCGATTCTTCTCGAAATCCATGGCACACCAATCTCATCACTACCCCCATCATCGTATCATAAACTGGTTCAAATACACCGATATCCTATCAAACACTCCCCTAAATGTCAACCCACCTGTGAACAACGAATCCGAAATTGACCACGCAATCGAGCTCTTCACTAACACCATTAACTCGGCAATCATTAATAGCTCCTCCACCCCTAAAACTGGCAAAAATCCAAACACCTTCCCCGCCGAAATAATCAAGGAAATTAAAATCAAAAACCGTCTACGACGCGAGTGGCAACTTACACGAGACCCCGCCACCAAAAGACTCCTAAATAACAAAATAAATTTCATCAGAGCTATTATCTCCACCCATAAAAAGGACGAGTGGGACAAATTCCTCGATTCCCTAGACTTCAACGACGGTTCCATTTACAAAATAAACAAGTCCCTGCTTCGCAAATCCCCCGCCACCCACCCTTTCCTAGGACCCAACGGCCTAATCTACTCGCCACCCGACAAAGCCGAACTCCTGGCCAACTCCCTCGAACAACAATTCACCCCGAACCCAGACCCAGATCTCCCGGAAGTCTCTACTGCTACTAACAATTTATCTGCTCCCCTCATCTCTAAATCTTTCACCTCCCCAGGTACCATCAGTCTCATAATTTCAAAACTTCCCAAGAAAAGAGCCCCCGGAGAGGACCTCATCACAAACTCGGCCCTGCGCTTTTTCCCGAAAAACATGCTACTCACTCTCTGTAAAATCTTTAACGGCTGCCTCAGAATCTGCTACTTCCCCAAACCCTGGAAATCAGCCTCCATCATCGGAATCCCAAAACCTGGAAAGGACCCTACCCTCCCTGTTAGCTACAGACCTATAGCGCTACTATCCTCCATCTCCAAAGTTCTGGAAAAAATCATTCTTAGAGACCTTCAAACCCAGATAATAGACAAAATAATCCCGGAACAATCAGCCTTCAGGCCCGAACACTCCACCACCCAACAACTCGTCAAACTCGTCAAAAAAATCACATCTAACATTAATAGCCACATTCATACCGCCACGGTCTTCCTTGACATCGAAAAAGCTTTCGACCGAGTTTGGCACGACGGCCTGATCTATAAAATGACCCTAATGAACATCCCGCCAAATATCATTAAAATCATCCAATCCTTTCTCCATAACCGCTCTTTCTCTGCCAAAATTGACGGCGCAAAATCCTTCTCCCGCCCCATTCTGGCCGGTGTCCCACAGGGCTCGTGCTTGGCACCCACCCTATACCTAATTTACACAAACGACATTCCCACCCTCCATCAGGTCCAAGTATCGCTTTTCGCGGATGACACCATGTTTCTAACCAGTAACACTAACCCTCATATGGAAACGATCCGACTCCAGAAGCAAATCCACCTCGCTTCTAACTGGTTTAGGAAATGGCGTCTATCCATAAATTCCAGCAAAACAGTGGCAGTCATGTTCAGCCACTCACGGCACAATAATTTCCCCCCACTCTTCCTAAACAGTAACTCTCTTCCCTGGGCCACCCACGTTAAATACCTGGGAGTTACCTTCGGTCGCACACTTAACTTCTCCCTCCACATCAGCAACACCATCAAAAAGGCCGTTAGGACCCGCGGTATGCTATACCCTCTCCTCAACCGCAACAGCTCCATTCCCGCTAGAATCCGCATAAACCTACTCAAAATGTACGTCCTCCCTATTCTAACTTACGCCGGGGCGTCCTGGGCCCCACTCATCAGCAAATCTCTGTAGAAGAAAATCGAGGCTGTCCAAACCATCGGCGTCAGAACCATCCTCGGTCTCCCTTTCTACGTCCGCAATGAATACACACTTTCCACCGCAGGTCTCCCTACCATTAAAGACAATATTCATAAGCAAGCTTCAGCTCTATTCCATAGGAACTCACACTCCACATATAATCATATCAGGAACTTA
>JAIPRL010012196.1:0-12368 GCA_025469235.1 Pemphigus obesinymphae | reverse complement strand
GTAATCCTTTCTTCATTAATGCCCACTTTAAGATCTCCCTAGGAACCCTATCATAAGCCTTCTCTAGATCAATAAATACCATACACAATTTCTTTTTGATTTCTCTGTATTTCTCTACAATCTGTCTCACACAAAATATTGGCTCCATTGTTGACCTCCCAGGCATAAACCCAAACTGATTTTTACTAACAGTTGTTTCACTTCTTACCCTTTTATCTATTATCTTTTCCCAAATCTTTATACTGTGGCTCATAAGTTTTATCCCTCTATTATTTCCACAATCCTGTACATCTCATTTACCCTTGAATATTGGTACTACACAACTCTTCCTCCAAGCTTCTGGATTTTTTCCTTCTACTAGTATCGTATTATAGAACTTTGTCAGCCATTGTATACCTAAACTTCCTAATACTTTCCATACTTCTACTGGTACTCCATCTGGTCCCACCGCTTTCTTATTTTTCATTTTTTTCACACTTCACACTTCCTCTTCCCTTATTAAATCTACCATACCCAAATTCCACTCTACCTGATCAATTGCCTCTCTTGGAAATTCTTCATTTAATAATCCCTCAAAATAGTCTCTCCATCTCTTTATCACTTCTTTTTCCTTTGTTAACACCCTCCTATCATCATCTTTTATACACCAAACATTTCTAAAGTCCCTGGACTGTTTTTCTCTTTCCTCAGCCAGCCTGTACACTTCTTTTTCCCCTTCTTTAGTTCCTAACCTCTAATAAAACTCATCATATTTCTTTAATTTAGCTTTACTCACTGCACTTTTTGCTGTTTTAGATAAACTTTTATACTCTACCCAATCCTATTCAAATAATCTCAGATATTAAGGTGTTTTCCATATTGTGATAGCAAAGCAGCATGAAATGACTCTAAATAATTATTGGTGCAGATGTCTGATCTACAAATATATTATAAACAAAAATATTTAATTAATAAAAATGTTTTACTTGTAATAATTATATTTTGAATAATTCTTACCCAAAGACAATTATATTTGATACTTCTATTTCATTGAATCAATATTTTTGAATATATCCAAATAAAAAGCCATATAAAGGTTGCATAATGTCTACTTGTCGATTAACATACTCAATGATTATTTGAAAACCATCAGACATTGTAAATTGACAATCATGGTGTTCTTCTGATGGAAGATGTGGTAAAGCTAATACCTACAAACAATTAAATCATTATAATAAGTATAAAATACAATGTTTCTAAGTAACACCAACACAATATTCAAAATAAATAAAATTACCATGCGCAGTACTTGATTAGGTTCAGGAATTCTCTGGCATAGGTGAAACACATTATTCATACTTCTCTTGCAGTACCAAATAACAGACTAAATATAATATATACATTTAATGTATCAATTATAAATTAATATAAACATAAATATTAATTATACCAGTGGACAAATACGAATTAGAAAGCACAAAGACTCATCCTATTTACAGACCTTCGAGATTGTTAAAATTTATAATTCCTTGCACCATCTGGGTTCCTATAATACACACAATAAATATGTATAAATTACATTTCTACTACCTAAATAATTACAAAGATATTACTGACTGCTCATAAGTCATTTTACTTACCGGACTATTCCACTGTTATATATTTGTTTAACAGAGTTGGACATTCTTTCAGAAGAGGTTTCTGCTAAATACTTAATGCTAAATCCCAATACTTCTTCTTAATTGTAACAAAGAAACATCCACAACTGGAGGTAAATGAGTGGTTGTTTTTATTTGACGATCATTAAGGTTTATATTTACAATTGCCTTTCCAGGGCAATCAATTGCTAACGGACTTTTACGACTCTGGCACACTAAATATCTAAATAGTTACAAATGTTTAATTATAATCTTAAATAAAACAATTTAATTTAAATAATCTAAGATTAGCTTACATACATTTTATTATTACTTCTGATATTTTTTATAATATCTATAACCTAAATTGTCCATGTAAACAAGAGAATGTAGTCGAACACCAGGCTAGGTTTCATATGTCACAGCTTGCTGTAAATGTAAAAGGTTGTATATTTTCTACTGAGACATCTCTTATTGACTAATTTTTTGCATTATCTTTTGGAACTATTGAAATTATAAATAAATACTATAATTTTAATCTATCCTGATATATAACCACAATACTTTAATGAACCGATTACAATTTATCCACAATTATTAATTATAAGTAAAATCGTTTTGTTTGGTATAAATTATCTACAATTTTCAGAATCAAACATTATTGACATTTTATTGTTATAGACTGGAGTCATCAGCTAAAGTTTTTCTATACCAATCGTACATTTACATTTTACTAGTTAATAGTTATTTTAGAAATTATGATCTTGTATATTATGTCTATTACTAGACTAAAAATTCAATTACATAATTATAATATCCAATAAGAAATAATTTATTTAAAAGGATGTGATACCCGTATTTCTTGTCTCTGTCTAACCAACTGTTAATATACAACATTTATGTTCAGTATTTGTCTCACAACTTTGTCATTTTTAATATTAGAGTAAATTGACACTATTAAAAAATTTATAGACGAGATTATTATCTATGCCGAAGCGTAGTCTTATTTCTGAAGTTTTAATTTTAATGAAAAATGTATCTATTTTAATTAATGAGTTTTAAAAATAGTTATCTTTTCACAAAATAAAAAAATTAGGAAAAGGATGAAGGTATAGCACAGATAATGATCTCCCTATACATTTTGTAATAGATTAATTTACATAATAATAGAAGTTGTGATATAAATGCTGAACGTAAATTTGGTATATTTTCAATTGGTTAGATAGAGACAACAAATATAGGTATCACATCCTCTTAAAAATGTGTACTAGTTTCCCCCATTTATAGCCATCGAACACCATCTATAGCCGGTAACATACCTACTATTCTAAAAATCTACTAAATTTAATTGTACTGATGATTATAAAACATACAATTTATTATAAAAGGAATTATGTACTTTATTACTCAATAAAATTATACCTAAAAATACCACAAATATTTAAAAAATCAGAATTTCAAAGTATAACATTTTTTGACAAGATCATTCTTTACTTCAACATTAAGATATTACAGATTAAGATTATTAATAAAATTAAACATATTAAGCCGTTTAAAAAAATATATCATGGGGTATGTGGCTAGGACAATGAAGAGTATAGAGATCGTTTTGGTAAAATTATTTTGTTTTTAAATGTTATAGGTGCCATCTTCCCAATATTATTAAAAATATTAATTAGTAAGCAAATAATAAAATTCAATTTAACCAAATACACTAATAAAAAAAATATATACCTACAACTAATAACTAAGTGAAATTGGTAAAATATTAATAATAAGTGACCTTTATAGGGTTCCATAGCTGTTGAGTTTTAATAAAAATTTACATTTCCTTAAGGCCACCATAAAAATGCAGTGTACAAAATAATATTTTATAGAATAATGACATAAAAGTGATATATACAATACACCGTACCTGATTATATATAGTCAATAGCAAAAAAAATAAAAATTTTCTTTGTCAAAACAAAATTTTAAATTTTCCTTAACAGTTTTGCTAAGAAACATAGAAAATAATCATCAACAAATGTTTAATAGTAATAGTAATTAAAACCTCCAAAAAGCATGTAGATGATAACCTTATTCGTGTTATGAATTATCAGTTTTTCTATAACTAATATTTAACCACAAGATTAGAACTGTGATATAAAAACTGGCCATATGTGGTGACTCCACCCTAACTTACAAGTCTATACTCAATATCTAAAAAACTTTAATTAATTTATTGTAATATAAGTACTTTACCATTTACTTCTTCTTCAGAATCAGTGGCAATTAAACTACTATCTTCGCTATCTGAATCAAATAGAAGATCTTGTTTTTGAACTAGAGAACAATTAAATTGAAATGCTTAAAACTAAGGTAGGTATCTGAAAGGAACACTTATGTATAATATTATATTCATAGGTTCACATACGTGGTAAGAAGTAATTGTGGTCTATTAAATGATTGAAAACATTGACATGTTGGTTTGCCATATTGATATTTTTGAAAACCTACAAAACCTGTTATAATAAAAAAATATAAAATAATACAAGTAATAATAAGAATAAAAGAGTAGTTTTGAAAAAAACTGTTTTGATTGTAGTAGACGTCAGTTGTGTATATCAATGAAACATACAAGGCTGAAACATACATAAAAGGTGAATTAGTACTTTCTTAATAATTAATAAAATAAAATGACCATTAATACATATATTAAATATATTAAGCAGTTATGTAATATACAATTAAAAGGAAGTATTTGTGTCAAAAGGATACATATGGTTGTGGATTACTAAAACGTTTAACACTTTAGAAAAATGATATTATATTTTTAATATAATATGTATAGTAAATATTTTATTAAAGTTACAACTATTAATTGTTAATTTTTAAATAATTTAAACACTCGTTATACAAAACGAAAAATCGAACATAAACGAACAAAAAAATAATGTAATGTGTGTGATGAGTTTTATTTCTATTATATTCTATGTGAACTCTGAATGGACGCTTTTTATAATATAATTTCTAACTAAAATCTAACTAAACTCATGGTATATATTACAGAACAAGAAATTTCTTAATAATAATTTTCAATAAAATGTTAGTTGGTATCACAATTGTATTTACGAAGTTTTTGACGTTATCGTTACTTTTACCCATACGTTTAATTTTTTTTTTTAGTTAAACTGGCTACAAATCTGACGAAATAATACATGAATATAATAATAATAATAATATAATAACATAATCTTTCTTTTATAGATAAGATATGCACTATAACAATCAAAGGTGGCCATATGAAAGAATATTTGAAACGCTAAAGGTTGACATACAGTGTAACCATAGCATTAATAATTTACTATTGTATATAGATTTTAAACGAGTGTAGCCAGTTTGACTAAAAAAAAAAAAATAAAACGTAAGGATAACCTCAAAAACTTCGTAAATACATAATATATATTCGTGTATTATTTCGTCATTCATCTATGCGTTTCAACAGGTTGACGTAAATTATAGTCGAACGTATGAATGATCTTTACATGTAATTTATCTTTTTTGATCCGTGTCATTGACAATTTATTATTTATGGCAATCAATAAGGTGAGCTTAATATTTAGTTATCAAGTTATATACTCTTATACTTATGCTTTTCGCTATTGATTAAGTTTCCTTAAGACAACGCCATACTTGCATTTACTGCCTAACCAATTGTAAATATATAATAATTGATATCTATATTTAAAAAAAACGACCACTGGGCATAGATAATGTCTATAAATGTAGTAATAGGTCAATTTACTTTACAATAATAGTATTGACGAGACCATAATATTATTAAGAATACCAAATGTAAATTTTCTATATTATCAGTTGATTGTACGGAGATGCAAGTGTAAGTGTAACATTCCTACGTAACGCGACTCCCTTAGCCGAGTATTACAAAATCCAAAATAAAGTTTTGTCCATTATAACAATTCATTCAGTTGTTCTATGAATATTTTAAAAATTGTTTTGAATTTGTTAACAATTCTACTTTTAGATGAATTTAAATATATTATTTAATATTTTTCTTAATTTGTTATTATTATTTATTTTTTTAATTGTTTTGCTTAATTAAAAATTATTAAATATTTGTCAGCCAAATATTTTTAATGGATATAATATTTGAAAAAGTAAAATAGTTAAAAGATTGAAAGTTAATTTTTAATAATTTAAAATCTGTTTTCAAAAATCCATATTGAACTACATATCAGTATGATAGACATAAAATAAATACGAGCAAAATTCATAATTTCAATAACAAATATTCTAAAATTATTTAGAAAATTATCTATACAACTAACCCATAATAGTTTACCACAAAGAGCTGCCTTAATTATATATACTTCTATATCTATATATATATAAAAGGCAATGCGTGTATTGAAATATGTGTGTTATTTTATATAATATATACATTTTTTAATAAAGTATTGCCAATGTTATTAAATTAATTAATTAATTAATGGAAACTACAATTTAAATCTTCAAATCAATAATTTGACACATGAAAAACAAACAATATATATTTATATTTGATAACAATATATTTCATACCTTAACATCTTTCATACCAAGCAAAACTGTTCATGGGGAAGCCAGATAATTAAACTATTATTATATAACTACAGTTTTCACAACGAAAATGTGCGGTGATTTCTGGGACATTCATTGCTCAGATTGTGCAATGCACAGTCAGCTACCTGATAGTAGATATATATTATTTTAAATTCATGTATCTACTAATTAATATATGATATAACAAATAATAGTAATATTGTTTATATTTCAATTTATGAACAGTCAACATTTTGTTTACATTGCTCGAAAAATATTATTTTTCTTTATCTAATACCTATAATGCATATAATGTATACTCTTATACCTTTAATGTTCTAATATTCTAATAGGAATTCAGTAAAATATATTGGTTAACCATGTATTCTTGGTAAACAGAAAATCAATGTAAAAATTGTATAATATATTTTACTGTGTGATAACTAATATGAAATAGTTTTATCTAGATTTTCATGTTCTGTTTATTATCGTAGTAAATTAATATAAAATTATTTATGAAAAATGTATACTCTTCAATCATTTATACTTATATAAATAATTTAAATATTTAATAATTTAAGTAACTCCTAAAGAACACTGAGTTAAGAAAAATATCAACCATTTTTTTTTATAAATTATTAAATATTAAATCACTAGTGAGAAATGTGTACACCAGATTCCAGATTACCATAATTTCCAAATTATTATCATGATTTCCAAAAGATTTAAAAGATTTCCGAGTAGTTTTCTTTAACAAAGAGGAAAACAAACAAAAACTACAGGTATTATAAGGAAATTTATATTTTATGTATGTAATGAATTTGAAATTAATATTTAATACTGACGTGGCAAAATTATTTTTTTAATACTATTTTTTAACAAATTTTTATAATGTTATAAAATTGTATTTATTTTTATATATGTATTAACACTGTTGGATAGATTGAAATGAGAATTATTTGTTTTAGTGTTTCAAAAACGTTGATTTAGGAAACTATATTTAAATAATCTTTACATATATCTTTAAGTATTTTTAAAATATGTATTAGTTATTATTAGAACCTATGTATGTTAGTACCCAAAATATTTTTTGTACATTTATGATCTAATATACTCTATAAATGACCTATGAACAGAAAAAAATACCTTTAAAACAGTGAAAAATACTAATCAATTCAATTTTGTACAGAATATTAGAGCTTAATTAAATCTTAGAATTAAGAACTCTTAAAGTTGTTTACCTAAGAAAGGAAAACATTGGATAGACCAAAAGAAAATTTGCAAAATTGAATGTGTTAATATTTAAAACTGAATTGAAAAATAGTAGTAAAGTTTAGTAGGTCTTGTCGAGTAAGATAATGGTGATAGATATAATAAAAATCATTAAATTTGGTAAAACAATTTTGAGCAGTCCTTGGTATAATATTATCAATTAAATTATTGTCAAAATAATTTTACCTTTTTAATGTATATACATATTCTGTGAAAATTAAAATTTTTTCTAATTTTCAGTTTAGTTCTCGCGTTTTTATCCATAACATCTAAAAATTAACCTTTTAAAGTACCATTCTGATTACATTTTCTACCGCAAAATGAATATAAATATAACGATTAGTTCAAGTCTTCTGTTAAAAGTTAAAGGCTTAAAAAAATGAAATAGTAAATAAACAATTGCACAAGTACACAGTAGATATGGAATCAACTAAATCGGGAACCCAACTAAATATTAAAGATGTAATAAAATTAGAACTAATTAAGTCCAATAGTAGTAAAAATATGTATTGTTTTATTATTGTTGTGTTATTACTATTATCATAAATTTTGTGCGAATGTTAAATTATAAATTCAAAAAAAATATGTATATTGTAGGTATATAAATATAATAATGAATAATGAGTTTTGTGTTCTATCTTTTATTAGTGCAAAATAGTTTAATTATAAAAATGACCTTAAAATTATAAAAAAAATTTCTAAAAAAATGAAGTAGTCAAAAAATACAAAAACCTACAATATAAAAATAGGGTATTTAGATTCATATGTTATTGATAAATATTTTTAACTAGGAAAATATCGTCTTAGACAATAAAAAAATGATTAATATTGTTGTAAAAATAGTAGTAAAAAGTCATATTCCTTTTACTGTGTAATCAAAATTTAATATATGGAAAAAGTGCCAAGTATAGTAGAAATGCTTCATAAACTATAATTATTATATTTATTATTTATTTTAATAATAAGTAAAATCAGTATTTACAACTTTCAATTTTGTAGACTAAATATTTATTTGTCCATAGATTTCATTTATTTAACTGTGAAAGATATATTCATAAACTAACATCCATTTTCAAGAATGATATATGTTTTCAAGAATTCTTCAAGAATTTCAAAAGATTCTCAAAATATCTAGAGGTGGGCTTATCTATTAAATAAAAATGTAATATGTGTAAAGTTTAGATCGAGTATGTAACTTTTCAACTTTTACTGTTTAGATTTTAGATTTCAAATTTTAGGTGGTTCACAAAAGTTATTGGAGAAAATATCTTTTTGTCAATAATCAAGCCTTGACATTATCAACTTTACTATGAAAGCCAATAAATTACAAATACAAAAGCTTACAAGGTTTCTTAAATCATTTATATTTGTATATGTATATTGTATTTATTTTATGTTCAATGGTTTAATAATTATTTTATTTATAGAGTTTTAAATATATCACCCTTGAATGTGAGATTAGAACATTTGATAATTATAAATAAAATTATTTCCAATATAACATATAACCAAAATTCACAAATACTTATGGATCATGATAAAAAATATTTAAATCCCCAAAAATTGGCTGTAAGTTATTTTTAAATATATATGTACAATTTATCAAAAATTGTTATTTCGGTATGGAATTATAAAAACATAGTAGTTATTATATAAAAACTTTTAGATTGAAGATATTACTATATAACTTTTGAATTGTAATAATTATTGAAATTTATTTTTAGAAATGGATCAAAGAAAATATTCTACTAAAAATAGATGTACTTGAAAGCTTTCTTCGTCAACCTCGATGTGTGGAGAAATTAGAAAAAATATTAAGATTTGTAATTAAAGAGAAAACACTTACATTAAGGGATTTGGATGTCTTATGGGAGGTTTTAGCTAGAAAACATGATGCTACTATAAAAAATGGTCTTAACTTAGTAAAAAATCTTGCTTTGGATTTTTCACCAGATCAACTAGTCAACTTTTTCAAATTTTTTCATGTGATAAATTATAGCCATATATTAACTATTTAACCAATATTAATACCAATCAATTTTTCATTACTCATTTTAGGCTCATTGGACTGATGCTAATAATAAACAAAGAAAGTATTTATTGGAATTTATAAGAATGTTAGCTAAAGCTGATAAAGATGATGTTAAAGCTAATAAAGTAATATTTTAAGTTTATTATTTTGAAACTAGTTTTAATATATTTTATTAGAAATAAACAATAATTAAAATGTGTATAGGTATTAATGTTACTTTGGACATTGGATCACGAAGAAAATTTATCTGATGAGATAATACAACAAGCTTTATTTGCTCAATTAAAAATTATGGATTATAGCTGTAAACAAGTAAATTGCCTTATGATTTGAAGTGTCTACTAACACTGAAATATAATTTGCTTTTTTTAATACCATCAATCGTATTTTTCGAAAAAAAGCCGTACCGTAAGGGGCTAAAATATTTGTTATTAAGTCATGGATTTTGGTTTTCACACAAGTAAACTTTTTTTCATGAAATAATTGACAAACGAGATTTGAAGTGCATATCATAGAATTAAATGTATGATTATGCATGGTAGTGTGAAATGCTAAAGTAATTTCTTTAGCAGATAATTTAAGTGATTCATCATTAGCATTTAGTGGCGTGAAAAAATTACTAACCTTATTTGATGTAAATGCAGTTGTTTTTGCATTTTTGTATTTATTTGTTTCAATATGTTCTGTAATATCAGTTTTTTCACCATGAGCAACCGAAAATGTATTTAAACATATAGTACAATGTATGTCAAAATCGTTATTTGGTTTTTCCTTTTTAATAAATCCATTTTGCAATTTTTCAGTAAAGCAACAAAATCATTTTGGAGCCATGTTATTTAATTATTTTTAACACTAATAAATAGACAATATAGAACTATCTAATAAAATAACGCACATTAAACGTTAGATTACTAATCGAAAACAAACAACGAAATTTTGTCATGACTTGTTGGTTGTTAAATGTCATATCAAATGATTATCAATAATCAAATTATCGGCATGAAAAAGTTTATAACTAAAACGAAATTTCCAACAAATATAGTTAATGTTCTAAATAGTTTTAGAAGGTCAATTGGGATGGGCGACATCATTTCAAAAATAGGTCTTATGACGTATATGTATAAAGCTATATGCCTCATTAAAACATGCACCATCTCACCCGAATAGGTATTAATACAAATAATAACAGTTTGTAATATCAATATTTTTGTTCAATTTATTTGAAATACCTATTTAATAATTTATATTAATTTTAAACAATCTAAAATAAAATATACATTTTGAAAAAACGGTACTTCTTTTATGAAAACAGTATTATTTCCCGTCCCGACCGGGAATTAATGAATATCGGGACAGGGTACTTAAAACCGGTAGTATCCCATCTAAATCAGGATCAATGGTAGCCCTAGTTTAATTTCTCATTAATCGTTTAGTGATTATTATAAAAATCAATATATATAACGACATAAGATACACCATGTATATATAGGATATATATGAACCACACACCACGGAAATTTGACTTTAAATATAAAATCCGATTGTTAATATTATTTTTATATTGCAAACAAAATTTTATAATATAAGATTAATTATTTTATAGTGCATCACTCATATTCTTATGGAATGTGGATGTGGAACATGGAAGGGAATATAATAGAAATGTGGGAAAAGGTAGGAGAGGGTGTTAAAAAAGTTGCTAAGGAAGTCGTGGGCGTGAGTACAGGTAATATGCCACAGGATAAGCAAACATGGTGGTGGGCAGAAGAAGTACAGGAGATAATATCAAAGAGAAAAATACGGTTTAAGAAATGGCAGAAAAACAGAGAGAGGGAGGATTGGGTAGAGTATAAAAGATTGTCTAAAGCAGAAAAAAGTGCAGTGAGTAAAGCTAAATTAAAGAAATATGATGAGTTTTATTAGAGGTTAGGAACTAAAGAAGGGGAAAAAGAAGTGTACAGGCTGGCTGAGGAAAGAGAAAAATAGTCCAGGAACTTTAAAAATGTTTGGTGTATAAAAGATGAGGATAGGAGGGTGTTAACAAAGGAAAAAGAAGTGATAAAGAGATGGAGAGACTATTTTGAGGGATTATTAAATGAAGAATTTCCAAGAGAGGCAATTGATTGGGTAGAATGGAATTTGGGTATGGTGGATTTAATAAGGGAAGAGGAAGTGTGAAGTGCTGTGAGAAAAATGAAAAATAAGAAAGCGGTGGGACCGGATGGAGTACCAGTAGAAGTATGGAAAGTATTAGGAAGTTTAGGTATACAATGGCTGACAAAATTCTTTAATAAGGTACTAGTAGAAGGAAAAATTCCAGAAGCGTGGAGGAAGAGTTGTGCAGTATCAATTTTTAAGGGTAAAGGAGATGTACAGGATTGTGGAAATTATAGAGGGATAAAACTTATGAGCCACAGTATGAAGATTTGGGAAAAGATAATAGATAAAAAGGTAAGAGATGAGAACTGTTACTAGAAATCAGTTTGGGTTTATGTCTGGGAGTTCAACAATGGAGCCAATATTTTGTGTGAGACAGATTGTAGAGAAGTACAGAGAAAGGAAAAAGTAATTGTGTATGGTATTAATTGACCTAGAGAAGGCTTATGATAGGGTTCCTAGGGAGATCTTAAAGTGGGCATAAATGAAGAAAGGATTACTAAAGGTGTATGTGAACATAATTGAAGATATGTAGGAAGGGACGAGTACAAGAGTGAGAAGTCTATGTGGAGAAACTGAAGATTTTAGGGTCAGAGTGGGGGTATATCAGGGTTCAGCTTTGAGTCCTTACTTATTTTCCCTGGTAATGGATGAGATAACAAAGGATATACAGGGGGAGGTACCATGGTGCATGTTGTTTGCAGATG
>JAIPRL010012195.1:0-12369 GCA_025469235.1 Pemphigus obesinymphae | reverse complement strand
ATACAATATAAGTACATTATAATATATATAGGTATATAGGTAAATTTCAAAAATTAACTTTTGAAATTAAAATGTTTGAACAAAAGTACTTTATTTACGGGATCATGTCCGAGGGGATTTTTTTTCCTGGGGATTTTATTTCCATGGTCGGGGATTTTTTTTCCTGGGTCATGTTCGAGGGGCTTTTTTTTCCGGGGATTTTTTTTCTGTTTACCCTATTAAATACCTAATATGTAGTGGGTAGATATTTGATTACCTACATATTATGTTTAAAAATATAAATAAACTGTGATACACAGATATTCTTCTATATGTATACTAACCAGTATACACATATGTATAGAACTAAATTTTTAGTGAGAATGGCCAAAACAAAATTGTATTTCTCATATTTTTTTGAGAAACTATATCGAATAACAATTTAAGTTAAAAGTTAAAACAACTAAATTTTATAGTTTAGTGAACTAAAAAGTGTAATTATAAAATAAAAAAATAGTAGTGATAACTAAAAATTGAAGAAAACTAAAAAAATTAGTAGCAGTTACTATAAAATGTGATTATAGCAACTAAAAAAATGTAGTAATGGTTACTATAAAATTTTTAGTAAATCCAACAGTGGTTATTTGGTAAATTTAGCTAAAAATATATATTATGTTGTCACATAGGTAAATTACACCAAATTATAGTTGGTTTAAATAGGGTTATATTAACTATACATTTTTTTCCGTGTACATAAGGTGAGTGACGGCTGTGGTCAAAGTGTGGGAGGATTGCATATAATGGCGAAGGTCAGAGAGAGTAACGTACAGATGGGGTTCGCTAAGGCTACGGTAGAAGTACGGGGTCCGTGTGTTCTTTCTTACATCTGTGGCAGCGGTTGAAATACAAAAGGTCACCGGTTTCCGGTGGTATGATGTAGTGACGGAGATCAGGGAGCCTTATATGGGTGTGGTACGTTACGGCTGTGGTAGAAGTGCAGGGTCCGTGTATCCTGTATACATACATTGTGTACATTATAGTATGCTGCGGGTAGTAAATAATCAATGATGACGACGATGTGCGATGCATTTTCGTAGAATAGAAAGAAACAGGTGTTTCAGCAGGATCCGGTTTTTTTAGGAGGGAATAATGTTTGGTTGCTTCGCTTGTGTTCACACGAAAAATGTTTCTGCGTGGTCAGTATTTGTTTTCCACTCGCTTTATACGGACACGATTATATATTTATACACGATATAAATTTCAGTTTGCTGGGAATCAAATAGGTATGTATTTAACATTCGATATATCTACTTGTTTTAGTTATTACATAATCCGCTATATAATTATCGATACCATGACTTCGAATGCTTCTTTAGGGATAAGGAACATCCTAGTAAGGTACTTCCCTATGAAAGTAATGGTAGTGAATGTAAAATATTATTCAGAGTTATTCGGTATTCTATATTATGGCCATTTTACCACATTCAGCTACGTGTTTCGGTATTACAATATTTTAATTGTATCTTCGATTATAAATGTATGCAATCTTTTTGAGATGACATGACACGGTGGCCAAAACTAGTGTTATCAGTAATTGTTTTCCACATTAGTTTTCCTAATCGATCAACGACCGTCATTATGTCGAGTGGTTTATTGTAATATATTTTAAAATTTACAATAGCTACCGCTGACACCATGCCAGGTTATTTGGTAGTGACTATACCTATCAATGTGGAGAATTAAAGTAAATTAAATTACTCATTACTGTAACGAAATTACGTAATTAAGTTACGTTTATTCATTCTCTTTTGCTGTCTCTCCCAACTATTTGTGGTTAGCCATCCTGGTCGTATACTTCCATTTATCTATATCTCCCCAACTTCTTTATTTACTCATTTCCTTTACTAATCTTACTACCTCAGTCTCTTTCCTACTTAATACATGCCCGAGCCTTCTTAATCTATTCTCCCTCATTTTGTCAACTATCGAAGCTATTCATATACTATCTCTTACATATTTATTCCTCATTTTATCCTCTCTAGTAACACCCCTCATTATATCCAACTTAACATTCTCATCTCTGCTATACTCATTCTCTCTTCTATCTTTCTATCTACTGCCAAAATACTTGAATAATAATATTAGGGCTTGAAAACATTATTTTTTTGCTGTAACGTTTATCGTTTTATAATAATAGTGATTTTTTTTCGTTATAACATTTTCAAGCACTAAATTTTAGACTAGAATATTAAATATAAAACTAAAATAACACATAAAACAAATTTAAATAACCAAATATATAAAAATATACCTATAATAAAAGTATATAATATAACCTTACATATAAGTAAATATAAGTTTATATGCTACATACACAGAAAGATATACAAAATCTAGGTATAATAAAAAAAAAAAATAAACAAATTAACAAACATATTGTTAATATAGAGCCAATAGGCAGTTTTGTTGATTTTAAATTAATACATTGTTAATTTCTATATTAACAAACAGCATTGTTAATTTGCTTAACCAACTGTTTTATTCAACAAAATGATTTGTCAATTTTTAAAACTACAATTTATTGAATTTTGTTGATTTAAATATGTTACATTGTTAAATTGGTAATATTACCGAATAATATAATATTATAATAAATATATAAATATAAATAAATATATATATATATATATTTATAATAATGTAATGTAATAATATATTTAATTAAGTAAAATTTTTAATATTTACATATAATATGTACACTATACTAATCAATTGCAAATACAAGCAAGGAGGGCAAATCTGTTTTCAAATGTCGCAGCTCACAAAGATTTCACCTCAAACTTGAAACTACAAAACACATTTATATGTTGGTACTTGTATAGATTAAAAACAAATATAACTGAGTACTCGAGACTGTTTTATTATAAATTGTTATAAAATACAGTCTTTAATTAACTCGTAAGCATTAAGATGATTTGTTGTGTTTTGTACTCTTGTCTAATGGACAATATAGAAAAAATTACACTAAACAAAATAAGAAATGTGATTTTTACGTCAAATTAGAATCAAAACACCTATTTAATATTGTCCTTATAAAAATTGATAATATGTATTTCAAATCTAATTTTAATGTAGTTGCATTTATTGTTTTTCGTGGTGTAATTTTATTTTGCTGAAATCAATATAAACAATGACAAAAAATACATCCCTCCCCCGAATTGATAATGTTGATCTACACCTGATTATCTAAAAAGTATTGACCAATTTCCCGAAAACCTTGACCTTGGATAGCTAACATGGGTAGTATATCAAGACAACAATACTTCACACATTTTTTAATTGCTTCATCTTTTACATGTGTATGTAGTAACTTACGCTTTTATGTGGAAAATTCTCCAAACATTTCAAGAGTGTTCTGAGATATCTTACAACATTTATGTCTGTTGAGAGTAGCTGTACTGGTTTTGTTTCCATATATCTCCATACAAGAGGTACAAGCAACAAAATCTTTGTGTTCAGGTGAATCTGGATCTTCAGGATTAGAATTAACGTGCATGACTATTTCAAAAATTTTCTAAGTATCACTTTTTCAGAGATGTTGTACAAACAAATATTAACCATTACCACTTACTAATTTGCGTTTAATAACACTTTTTGAAGAATTAATGTTTACACGATGACACTCTGCAGTTGACACTGGACAATTAAAAGATGATGTAGGTGTATGCAAATGAAGTACTACAAAATACATTTTCAGTATTACTTTCATCTAATAATTGTGTACTTGTACTTGACATTCTGTCTAACAAATCTGAAGGTATTGGAACTGGTGAAAGTGATCTATCGCTTGAATCAAGTAAATCTCTAATATTCTGAGAATTATTCATATTGTTCTGAAATTAAAAAAAAAAAATTTAATCCAATTTTTAATAAATTAGTTGGTCAGTTATATTAAGTAGTAGTCATTAAAATTTTGTTATTACATAATTATGCCATAGGTACCATAAATTAATATTAATACAATATGCTGTGATATTACAGTGAAATAGATATATCTTAAATTATTAAATTATTTTCTATTGACACAATTTTAAATATTTTTAAACAAAACAAGAAAAAACAAAGCAGAATGCTATAAAAATGTTTTATGGAACAGATTTTAATTTATATATTTTGATAATTTTGAATAAATAAATATAGTAAAATATTAAATAATATATAAAATACCACAAAACAAGAAATATCTATTAAAGTAATTTTAGTATTTAACTGAATACATTTAGTATTAGTATATAAGTATAAGTAGATAATAATATATGTATTTAGTTATAGCACCTACAAAACCACAAATCTAAAAGATTGTATGTATGACATAGTTAAATAGTCAGTAAAGCAAAAATTGAAATTGAGAAGAAAAAAACATTTTAAACAATTGATTCCTCATTTAAATATGAAACAAGTGTACAAATATTTTATTTGGTATGTGTGGATCAATTTTCAAGATTATTCAATGACCGTAAACAGAATAAATGTAAAATATAAGTATACAAAATATCCTTAAGGTGATCGTACTTAGTTGTGACCACAGTTATTTACTTAGAAACGCGCGTCATATTACCGGCCACAAACGGTGTAAATGTGAACTAAAGCCCTAGTAGTATCTGGCCCTACTCCAACATATAAAACATACTGGAAAAATTGTTATTTTTCTTTTTAGTCAAGGGAACGCCACACAACGCAATTTGTAAGTTCTGTATAGACAATTTTTATGAAATTTTGAGAAAAATGAAAATTTTACAAATCAATAACTACATTTTAGAAGTACCTAATTAAAAAATGTGTCAGTACCACTTTTTATTGTTGCGTAATCACAATATTTTTGAACAAATCTCGTTTGCGAGAAAAAATTGTTTTCGGTCTGTAGTTGTAGTTAAAAAACAAAATTATGATACAATATATAATGCAGACAGAATTATCTGTATTCTATTGTCGTTTTTTTTTCAATATCACAAGTATAACTGATGTTATGCCATCTGTAAAAATCTCCCATAAAATAGTTTTTATAAAATCAACTTTTTCAAGATTTCATGTTTTTTTTAGAAAAGACATATAACACAGCATAGGCGTGACTACGGTGGCAGCAGAGGCAGCATATGCTGCCACTGCCATTTCAGAAAAACGCCCGGTTTTTTAAATTTGGTTGGCTGTGTTAGGAAAAAAAATAGTATTTTTGGCCAGTTATTAGTTATGCTGCCACTGCGGATGAAGTCTGGTCACTCCTATGGAACACAGATACAGTTTTGTAGAATACCCATGTTATCTACAATATTATGTTAACATTTGGTTTTTTAATTACAACTACAGCCCAAGAACAATTTTTTCTCGCAAAAAAGTTTTTTACGATAAAATAACACATGAGTGACGTTAATAATAAATATTTTATCTAACAATATCCAAAGAATTTAAATTGTACAATAAGGTCTATTTCATTAGTTACCATATATACAGTTTATCATATTAAATTACTTATGCATTTTAATTACAATATATTTATTGGTACTTAGGTAGGTAGTAGGTACATAATATATAGGTATCAATTAATCTTAATTGATTAATTTTATCAAGTAATCAAAAAAGATAATTTTATTATTATTACAACTTTATTAAAAAATACCTTAACAATTTGTTAATTGTTTGAATATTATTATATATTATTTAAAAATAATGTAATGTTTACATAGGTAGAATAAATTTTAATTTTAAATTAGGTAGATATTTATTAATAATTGTATTATTTTTATATTTTGACATATTTTAACTATTAAATATTTATTTTGTTTTATTATAATTTTAAATTATTCATTAGACTATAATATTCTTTTTACAGTTTAACCATTAAAAATTTGTTTGAATTTTTTTTAATTAAAAATTTTGTTCAACAATATTATCTAGTATCTATATAATATGAAAGGTTGTGGAGAAAAAAGATCAGTCTATTTTTCCAAATGTTCAGTATTGCTATTTAAACATAGAAATCCTATAATTTTGCTATTGCAGGTAGTTTTAAAACTATTGTAATGCAGACCATAATCTTTTTTTAAAAAAAATTTTCATGCATCGATTAATTTGCTAATTAACAACAAGAGTGCATTAATATCTCATTTTTTTCAAAAAATGACTGATCGTTTTTCCCTGCAGCCCATCATATACTTTTTCCATGTCAAATGATTTTTATATTTTATAAGACTCGATTCATGACTTTTTTTCATAAACACCCAAATATTTACCAGTGAATTAATTTTCCTATTGGTGTTTTTGTTTATTTATTAGGTATTGAAAATAATTAATTTTTAATTTTATTTTAATTTCTACATTTAATATTGTAAATATTTTTATTGTTTGTTTAATCTTTGTTTTATAGGTTTCTTATAAAAAAAAATTGTCAGTCCTAAATCCTAAAATTAATTCATATGGAATAAAAACATCTAAATCTATCATTTCTATAAATAGCCTACAATTACCAACATTTTTATCTCGTTAATATGATAATTATGAAATATATATTTGGTACAAATTCTAAAATATAATTTGTATTTTAAATTTTAGTTAGGTAGTATGTAAATTTGCTTCTACTTTAATATATAGATACCTACTAATTGATAAAATAATAAAAACAATTTTCTATTTAAATATTAGTAAATAAGTACTTATTAAAAAACATACTATTTGTAAAATGATTCAATTTAAATTTTAGTTTGCATTAATTTGTACATAAATATTACGTATTTATTTACTATAATAAAAAAAAACTATAATTTTCGCTGTTTAAAATGTTAAAAGAGGGTCAGAGACTTCCCACTTTAGTTTATATGAACACTGTTCATGACCATAATTTTCAATGGACTAGAGTAGCGCGTCTTACAATTTGAGTGGATAACCATTGTTGTGACCTAACAGCATTTGTTTATAATATGCATTATATCCAAATAAACTGGATATAATATATATACGGGTATATTATATGTTGTTAATAATTAGCAAATTAAAAACTATATTTTAATTTAACGTACCATATATGAATGTAATAGGCCAGTAGGTATAATGAACTGAACATCCACAATTTTAATCTTCATACAACAACATATTTTATACTCTGAAGTAGATAGGTAGTATGAACATAACGGACACTTGAATTGTAATACACCAATATCTAAATCTACAATAAATTATTTAAAAAATGTAGGTATATAGTGAAATTTAATTGGTAGGTAGTAGGTACCTATGTATTATGTACTATGTAGGTATGAATATTTTTTTTATAGCAAACAATAAAGAGCTTTGCTAATCTTAACGTTAATATAATTATTAATTACATTACTTATATAGTTTTGATTATCTACGTACATATCTTATAAAATATAAAATTTATATTATACATACCTACGTATTCGACTTGAAATCTTTAGGTATTCCACTATTGATGGGTGAATACATCCATAATTAACTTAAGAAAGTAATTAACAAATAATCAATAAATACAGGTGAATAATATAGCATTCGCTGTTCTCTATTCTGTACGACAGACGATATTCGTGAAGTTGGCCCCCCCGACTTTGTACAATCTTGACCAAACCATCGCCAATATTTTGCAAATAATTCGCAAATTGATTTTCAGAATTTGCAAACCAATGGTTTCCCCGCAATCGCCATTTTAGTTTCGGGGGGCTAACTACACGTAGTCCTCCGACTTTGTCCGATCGATTCGGGACTAATGTCAATAGTACCAATATTTTGTAACCGACCCCTTTGTAGCGTAAATTCAATTTTTGTTCAGGGTGCTGCGTGTCAAATCCAACCTATGGCAGGTTTAAAAGCTGTAAACTTCTATTAATTATGATTTATGAGCAGAATGTTTAATGTTTATCTAGTAATTGTACCTATACGTACCTATACTATATAGTATATACTCAGTTAGTCAAAGATTTAATTATTTAGTAATAATTTTCTTGAATTATATTTTATTTAAACCCAGGTATTTACCTACTTATATTAATATAACTTAATATTAGTCGGTTGCAATAAGCTGCAAAATATTGGCACTATAGTTTACATTAGTCCCGAATCGATCGAACAAAGTCGGGAGACCTACTTCACACAGGAACCCATAATAAAAATGGATTTTTCACCATGAAGGCGTCGGTTGCAAATTTTTTCAACTCAGTTGCAATAAGTTGCAAAAGAGTTGCAAAATATTGGCACTAGTCCCGAATTGATCGGACAAAGTCGGGGGACTACGTGTAGTTGGCCCCTCGAAACTAAAATGGCGATTGCGGGGAAACCATTGGTTTGCAAATTATTGCAAATTATTTGCAAAATATTGGCGTCGGTCCGGTCACGATCTGACAAAGTCGGGGGGCTACGTGTAGTTGGCCCCCCGAAACTAAAATGGTGATTGCGGGGAAACCATTGGTTTACAAATTCTGAAAATCAATTTGCAAATTATTGCAAATTATTTGCAAAATATTGGTGATGGTTTGGTCAAGATTGTACAAAGTCGGGGGGGGGGGCCAACTTCACGAACATCGACAGACGACAACATTCACGTGTAAATATGTAATGGCACCAATGCTGCGCGATTTCTGGGGTGTGATGATAGACATTGAACGATGGTGGTGGTGAGAGATATTATTACAACATATTATGAAAGATAATGAACATACTTTTCCAGTGATAAAAATGCTATTTATATATATTTTCTGGAATTGAAAAATGTCGTATTAAAAACCAAGTCTCCGACATTTTCGTACAATGTAAACGATTTTCCATTATCTATAATTTATATCATTATAATATACTTATAATTTATAATATTATACATATGGATATTTGATACAATAACATTATTGTTAATTTAATTTCTAAACCTAAAGCTCAATTTACATACGCTACACGTAGTTTAACTGAGCAAATGGATTGAACATATTTTGGTACCTATACCGTATGCAGTATGTGCCATGTGGATAGCGTAAACACCATGCTGAGTACCTAGACATCATTGTCACAATTAGGGGGTGTATAAATCATCATAAGTCCCCTATTTTTATATTAAATACATTAATAATTAATATTATGGTGGGGCTGAAACCCCCTAAAATGTTTAAGCTGATTGCGCCACTGATTATTATAGTAATGTTATAAATTTATAACTTATAATGTATTAGAAAGTAGAATAGAATATTGAAAAGTAAAAAAACTACATTTATATAGCGATTTCAAAAATAAAAGGAGAAAATGATCTAAAATATTTCATCATACCACTAAAAAAGCATTATGCAGTAGTTTATTAATATTTATTATTTAATAATAATAATTAATATAGTATAGGTACCTATTATTTATTATACATTTATGTATGCATAATGTACACAATACACTACACGAACTTTACCATTATACGAATTATTACTATACGAACTTTATACCAACTTTACCTTGCTACTTGCTACTTGTAGGCAATTTTAATTAAATATTTAAAAAAATGAAAATGAAAGTAATAAAAGATGTTTAACTACATTTTCAACATTTTCAATATAGTTTATAAATCAAAAGTATCGTGCCAACAGGTATACAAATACAACAGACATTTTTTTTTTATAATTTTGTCAAAAATATCTGCTCGTTTTTTTTAATATAACAAGTTAGTAATTTTCGATGTATTTTTTCTCTAATATATTGGTAAATAAACTTACATTTGCGTTATTATTATAGACATTAAAAAAAGGAAAGAGATTATTGTAGGTAGGTACCTACTTCATAAAAAATTATGAGAACATTAATAATAATTATGCCCAGGCGTAGGTTTTTGATAATATTATAGGTATAGGTACTTAAAATGTGATAACGGCTTCCACGAAAATTATAAATAATAAGTACATCTGGAACAAAATAGCATACAATAATAAAATATTATTAAATCAAAAAGGACCAGATCAGACCGGACCAGACCAGACCGGACTGGACTGGATCGGACCAAACCGAGATAATTTTGTTGAAAAAAACCGGACCAAACTGAATCAATATGTATTTGAACTAAGACCGGACCGAATTTTTTTCAAAATCGATTAGATTGGACTAAACCGAGCCATTGACTCATTTTTATTCTTTCGGACCGACCAAACCGGACCGTGCAGAGCACTAGTAGGTACCTATTTAGTTTTATAGTATAGGTATATAAATATACAATATAGATAGATACTTATGTATAATTGTATACTACAAACATATTGATATGGTATTTGATTCAAAGCATACATTTTTAACCTAACTATAAAAACGTCCCAAGACTAAAACAAATCCTGTAATCTGCAACATTTTATAATAGCCGATAATAATTATTCTATAGATAAAAATAAATATTTATTTATGCTTAGGAAAATATATGTGAAAATCAAAAATTACCTTTCTGGAGTAGGTACCAATTAAAATAAATTTACCCAAAACTTATTTATAAAACATATATATATATGTATAAGTTAAATTAATATATATTATATAAGAAGAATATATACATGGGATATGTGTAAGAATTGTAGATATAAATAGGTAATGACTAGTTTTAACCATACCTAGGTTATATATTATTATTTATAATATGTAACAATTTTACCTATAATGTACCTATTGTAATTTTTATATTATACATTTATTTTTATTTTTATAAGAAAAACACAATTTTTTTAATTCGAAATATATTATAGCTTGTATTTATTAAAAATGTAAATTTAAAAAAAATTAGGTCAATTGACAGTTAGTTATTAGATAGCTACTTATTTAAAATATAATTTTAAAAGATAGTAATAATGTTATAATAATAAATAAAAAAAGTTATACAAATAATTTAAATTTAATTATGTTATATACAAATGTTTTAATTTTCTTCCATGGTGTATCTTTAAACAGCTCGGGATATTTTTGTTTTAGATCATCATTTTGTTTCTTCTTTTTTTGGCGGTTTTTTTAGTAAAATTTGTTTTTTAAAATGTTCTTTCGTCATATTTTTTCAACTTCGGGCCAAAGTACCCTTACAAATTTCCCAACAGATCTTCTTTTAGAAACATGTACATATTCATTTTTTGGTCATATTGTCTTTTTAACTTCTACTTTTTTTTTGTCTTTTTCATTTTCATTTTCGAGTGTCATAGTATTGTCTTCTGACGAACCATTGCTATCATCAGATACTAATGTATAAACATTAATATTAATCTCATCAAGATTTTTTTCTCCTGAACTCCTGGCCTTGTCCTTTCTCCAACATCAACAACAATTTACTAACCTTGGCCACTTGAAAAGCACTTTCGGACAAACGATAGAATTGCTTGTGGACTTCTTTGGAGTGCCCAAGAAAAGTCGATAGTTGTTCCATATCGCCATCAGATAAGTTTAATAGTTGGTCAATAGTTGCAACTTGCTTGCGTAATCTCGTCGAGGTTATATTTTCGGGATTTTTTGCCCCACTATCCATACTTAATTTCCGTATAGCATCAGAACCTCTCAAACAATTTATTGATTAAGGTAATGCAAATAAATATGGATTGTTTTTATTTGTGAAATCGTTTACTTCTCTTATTTTTAGTAAAAGTTATATAACCTTTTGAAGAACTGGAGTAAAAAGATTAGATACTCCACGACCTCTTTTACAACGAACAACAACGCTCTTTAGTTGTTTAGTAAGCTGTTGTTCTGTTTCTTATAGAGACAGTTTGATTTCCTCTTGAGAAATTTCAGTAGGCGCAATTATGTAAGTATTGAGTAACATACGTTGAACTTCTCCTGATCGTCTTCTATTAAGTAAAATAAGTTGGGGTCAACACGCTTTCCTGCAATTCTCTATATGATTTTAGATTATTATGATTATTTTTAAGTTCTTTTACACATTCATCCTGAACATATACTAAATGGTCTCTAAAAAGTTTTATGTCGGATGATAGTGGGAGATAAGCTGGCTTGTTCCACTTTTTTTGATGCATTAGTTGAAACTTCATACGACCATTGCTTATCAATAATTGACCTTAAATTTTATATTGATTTATGAATGTTATATTGCACTTCATCAAGAACTAAATTGTTGCAATTTTTCAATAAAGTAAAATCACCGATATCACAACATTGTTTTAACATATTACCTATTTTCAAAACGACAGAAGGTGCTCCAAAGAAATCTTTCAATGTCCGTCAAGTTGGCATCGGCACATTATGCTAGAACTTTAAAAATAGTATTAAAAAATTGCTAGGAATTTGCTAGATTTTGCTAGGCTATTTTTAGATTTTGCTATAGTCTCAATTCCGTGTAAATCAAAAAACAAATTTGCCGGTGCCAACTTAACACAGCAC
>JAIPRL010012194.1:0-12371 GCA_025469235.1 Pemphigus obesinymphae | reverse complement strand
GATTTGTGTTTTCATAATAAAGTGATAATTTATACACTAAATAGATAAGATGAACAAACGGCAAAATGGCCGTCACTTTTTTGTTTACATGGAAGTGACCCTTCTGCTTTAATCTATTCTGTGGTACAATAGTAAATAATAATAGAATAATAATGATTACGGTAGGTACCTACTCACATAATAAGTCGGCGACAGACTGGCCAGCTGCACCCCTAAACCTAAATCAATTAAATAATTTCACACACAAAAAATATAATATACAATGATTCATACACACAAAAATGGTAACGATTTTACAATAATGTTTTGATCGTAGACTATTAGAGCCGTTTTTACAAATTATAATAGGTAGGTATATAATATAGGTATAGTATAGGTAGGCAGTGACTATTAGAGCCGAAACTATAACAAAAACGCAATTCGTGCGAACGTGCAATCTATAAAAAAAAATGCCGCGGCGGGTAGCACACACGGTTCGGCAATCAAAGCCATACTACTTTTACATAATAATAAGTATAATTGACAAACAGATAATTATTTACCTGTGTGTGTGTGTGTGTGTGTGTGTGTGTACGTGTCCGATCGTCCGCTGGTAGATTAAAATTGATTACGGCGACGGCACAACGATAAAATGCGGGGGGTTTTTAGCATTAACAGTTGGTAAAATGATATTTTAAGACCTGAAAAAATTTAATGTAACGTTAGTTGTGCATTAATTTAATTAAATGTCGAAATTAAAAAATCAATGTAATGTTAAACATAGCTACAAGTACTGAGTATATAATTAATATTAAGAATTTTGTATACTACACCGAAGCTACGCTAAGAATCGTTTTATTGAATGCAATGATTTATCATCGCTTTCAAATGCAATACATCCACCAAGAGTACCCCGTCCAGTAGCAAAGTGCAGCCATCCCTACTTACAGCCAACGTATTCCAGCCCGTACTGACCGGCTTTTTTTTCTGTTTTATATATGACTCAAAAAACATCATCCTATACTACGCGTGTTAAAGTAGCAATCCTTGTGACCTCGACTTGTGGCAATTTACTCGTTTTGGGACGTTTCTCTTTAACGGAGATTGGCCTCCTTATTCTAGTCTTCATGATTGTAGTATACGATTGAAATGTATTCTGTTGATCGGTATTATGTTTATCAATTTGCCAATCATATCTACCATCGTCATCGTCATTCGTGTTCTCTAAACGTATATCACCGTCACACTGCTCTTGATTAAAATCAGGGTTGGAAAAAACCCAGGTTTTTTTGAAAAAGCCCAACTGGGTTGGGTTAAATTGAGTTTTTTCCATAAAACCCGAAAAAGCCCAATATTACCCCGGGGTTTTTAAGAAAATTATTTGGGTGGGTTTTAATGGGTTTTATTTTAAAAAAAACCCATTTAAACCCACTAAAAATATTTATTTTTATTCCCCATATTACATACACTGTATTTTATTATAACCATGTTATCAACTCGTGTTTATCTACTAGCAATATTATTTTCAAATTTTTATTGTTAGAATTTATTGAATGTTGACTGTTGATGTGTAATTAGTTTAAAGTGTTTAGTTAATTTTTATTTGTTAATATTTATATTTTGTATAAAATTTAAATTAAATTATTTTATTTAACCATTGTAAATTTTTTTAAATTTTCTAAGTAATATTAATACACCAGTATTGGTTTTTTTTAGGTGGGTTTTTTGGTGGGTTTTTTTGGGTTGGGTTTTTTCAAGCCAACCCTGATTAAAATAGAATGCAGCTTTTTTTGAAACGATTGACAATTATTGTATTCGGTTGTACCATTAGGTACGCCGTAATTTTTCACACGCGCGCATAGATCGCAGTAAGTAATCGATATTTTATTGAGCATGGTCTGCCTTCGTTAATAATTTTTCGATCGTTTGTTAACAATCAGTTTCAATCTACTCGTTTAATCTGTATTGTACAGCACTCGAGTAGATAAAACACAATATATGTTTACGAAATATCCAGAATACTCAGACTAAGCTATTTATCACAATTTCATATTCGAGTTAACAACACTCATATATAATACCATTGAGTGTTACGAGAATGTCTGGGGGGATAAAAAATAACAAATAAATAAAAAAAAAAAAACGAGTTGTCAAGTTTTTCGAGTAATCGAGGTTCGGACTGTACACACATATTTATATTATATTTTATCGGGTACAATATATAGCAAATGGATCGCGACGATCGGACGGGCCCGAGCGAGGGAGAGATATTGAGCGAGACTGGTATTTAACAAATTATTATTTATTCCTATAACGCACTGTCATTGTGTGCACCACTTATACGTACATAATATTATACGACGTACGCGCGTTCTCCGATAAAAACCGCCTCCGACGAGGGGAGGTGATTTTTTTTTTGTTTGTTTTTTTTTTTTCGAAACCGCACGATGACACAACGAAAAGCGTCTAGCGTTCGGCGCAAGAGGGATGCGCGCCCTCGAGCGTTGCTGATTTCACGGTCGGCGCGATATCATTACTACCGCTACGGGTGTAATGATATTAATAGTAATAATAATATTATGCACACCAGTCGTTGTACGTGCGGTTTACCGTTAACAAGTAAATAAATCTGTCCCTATAAAATACGTCCGTGTGTATACAGTACGATTAATGCGTAATTCGAAATCAGTGAATGTGTTAATCACACTTAGGTACGAGTTGTTTAATGTTTTCATAATCGAAATTTAGGTACGCGTAAATCTTTTTTGTATTTTAATAACTATACGGTACGAGTTGGTATAAAAAAAATTTACCAATAGTGAGTAGTTTAACACTGAAGATGAAAACATTGTTTTCGAACTACGTATTTGTTAAATAAAAACAAATTATTTTGTAGAAATTGGGTTTTTATACGTACCTATCTAATAGCGAGTTGATCGAAAAATTGTCCGATTTTGTCCGCCAATGATTTGTCCGAAATGCTTTTGGTGCGGACGACTACATTGTTATCTATAACATGATACGCAATCCATTTATCACCACGGCGCTCAAAGTTTAAAAGAGCCAGAGAAGCACTTTGCACTTTGGGTAAGATATAGGCAGGGGAAGTCGGTCCATTGTCACTTTAGTCCTGGGACAAGGATGGTGTATTATTATTATTTTAAATTTGAAAGCAATCATAAATCATTGCATTCAATAAAAACAATTGTGAGCGGAGCTTTGGCATAATATTATGGAAAAAAAATAGGTAGGTAACCATAATAATTTTATTTGTTATTTTGTTATATTATTAAAAATCTACTTCCATTTTGCACCGTATAAAATCGACACCAAGTGAATTTTTTTCCAAAACCTGTACGTAATTCATATACCGTATAAAAATTAGTTTTAAATTTATCACACTGTGTATAAGTATTTAAACCCTTTACTTTGTATATGGCAATAAAAAATGTCAGTAGGTATACATCATTGTATAAGTATAGCTATATACGCACTTTGTCAAATTACAATATGTCAAAAATCGCATTTTATAGTAGCCA
Source organism: Pemphigus obesinymphae (assembly GCA_025469235.1). Classification (NCBI taxonomy): domain Eukaryota; kingdom Metazoa; phylum Arthropoda; class Insecta; order Hemiptera; family Aphididae; genus Pemphigus; species Pemphigus obesinymphae. The sequence continues at coordinate 8,853 of JAIPRL010012194.1, read as the reverse complement.
ACGAATATAATAAAGTATAAATCGCATAATGATATATTGGCCAATTTCAATTACTTAAATCTAAAATGTCAGTATACACACAATAAGTACATATTATTATGTATACGGTGTATGCAGTATACGTAATCTGTAGGCATATTTATGTATAGTATACGATGTATGTGTACAGTGTATCACTATACATACTATATATTGTATAATCGGAACTTTTTCTTCTTTCCAACGGAAATTACTGAAAAATTCAAAAAAATTCTATGCACAGGGTACCGTCTACAGCTGATTTCCTATCAATATCATACTAACACCAAAGATCCTCCTCGGCTCCTTCTGGTCACGAATTTTTTTTGACAGAAAAAAATAAAATAAACATAAACATACTGAACATGCAGTTCATTGTAAAACCACTAGCTTCATCGCTACACGCTCAGAATCTAAAAAATAAAAAATAAAATTAACTAACATTATCTCCCCAAAAAATTTCGGTCACCGACTATTATTATACGGATCCCGGTAAAGTCCATCAATTACTGAGGTGTCTACACGAATTACATCCAAAATATTATGTCGCGCTTATAGAGAAGGTCCATTTATACATATAAGGCGTCCATCTCGAACGGAGTTTCACATACAAAGGTGTTGGTTCCGCAACGTGTTGCTGCGCTCAAGCTATAGTAACTGTAAAATGCAATAGTATTGCATAACATATTATTATAACATAATTTTGTAATCTTAGGGTACCTTTGTTATACTGATTTAGACCGTAGGGCGTATGCCTATATATACAATATATAACTATTAATAATGAAATAAATATAAAATAATAAAATATTACACATGACTTTTTACATTATTATTTTTCAACACAATAAAGTATTGTTACCATATTATAGAATATATAGATTATTATCATTTCTTTAGTTCGTACATGACGCCAGCTCAACAGGAAAATCAAATTAGAATTACAATATAATTAGATGGGCACAAAACATACCAATATACACACAAATCAGGTCCGCTCAACGGGTATGCTATGAAAGTTTTTTTCTTGAAGCGATACACCCCAAAGAATGCTAATAGATCATTTGAAGTTCGTATGAACTATTATGTACCGGTTGTTGATATTCTATATGGAGTATGAGTACACACTTATTAGTTGCAAAGTAGTTGTATTTTATTTTTCCGTAATATAAACGTAGTACAGAATGTGACACGTAGTATTGTATTTTATAGTAAAGTTCAACGTTTAAAAGTAATCAACACACATTGCGTTCACGTTCATATAATTCGCTAAGAGGCCGTATATTGAGAGGATGCTATACCCGCATTTTCTGTCTCCGTCCATCTAATTGGCAATATAGCAAAATTGTACAACGCAAAATTAAAATTATGGCATTTTGGTTAGATTTAGAGCTTAAACGCCTATTATCAAATTTAACGAGAAGAATAATTTCGAGTGAACCTCATGGGCTTTTTGTAAAATATTGTCACAAAAAAAAGTCACGGCATTTTTAGTTTTTGATATTTTTAAATAGCTTTAACTTTTTCGTCAGACGATATTTTACAAAATGCCCATGAGGTTCACTCGAAAACATTCTTCGCTTTAAATTTTATAATAGGTGTTTATACTCTAAATTTAACCTAAACGCCAACACTTCAATTCTGCGTAGTGTGATTTTGCTATATTATCTGTTAGATAGACAGAGACAACAAATGTGAGTGTAACATCCTCTTAAGGAGTATTATATTTCAGTTTCTTATTATTTCTGCTAGACGGCTGTGCTTGCGTATGAATCGTAAACAATCATTAGTGTTAGTAACCAGCTGTATCAAAATAATACGGGAGCTATTACACGCACCACGTATACCTACAATATGTCAACGATCTATTTTGCAACCACGAAAAAATGTATATTTTACACTCAAATATACGATTCTAATTCCATCAGAAAGTCAAAATTCGTACGCTAATAATAAAGTTTAAAACATTAATAGATTCCTCATAACTTTCTGGTATCGTACCAACAATATTTCGAACATTATTTCTAGTTAAATAAATATTTGAATTGGAAATTGAGCAAACGTTTAAATATTTAAACCACTATTACAACAATAGAAATCGAAAATATTCTTGCTACGATACCTCGAGAAAGTTCTTAAGAATACAAAAATGCGTTGAAATTTAATATCGGAGTAAACACCGTTTAAGTTTGATGGAATCAGAAACGGTCATTTTTGATATGATATGCGGCAGACGCGAGTCCTACTAACCACTCGTGAATGAGCCACTCGTATCTTTCAAATTGAACACATACTTGAACCATGTTCGTATTTTTTTTTTAAAAATATACACGCATTTTAAGCCATTCAAATTTAATTAAAATATACAAATATTTCACTATTAATCCTATTAGTTTTATGTATAATTATAAAAAATAAAATACTATCCAATTCCGTGGGTTCGCCTCCACATCATAACGGCTGCAGTTTATATGAATCTATAATATTACGATGAATATAAGAAAAGTAGAGTAGGGGTTGAAGCACTTTGGTACATGGATAGAATACATGTGGGGGATGTACCTATTCAGTTTGAATAAATCGTTTCTTTCTATAAAAACATTATATATTAGGCATATATATTATGTATATTCAAATATATATTCATGATATTCTCTGTGCTCTGTACTTCTTACGTAATACATTTTCCAATAGCCCTAATGGTATTTCTGCTGGCTGTCTATATAATTGTCGCCGTTCAATTATATATCCTGTTTTTATATTATTTAGGTGCTCAATCGACGAAGGATTTTTTTCCAGTATTTAGAAATGATCTTCCATAACACATGTTTTTAAATCGGAGATCCATCCACTATAAAAAACTATACAGACCAATTTCCATCTTGCCTCATTTAGTTAAGTCGTTCGAATTATTAGTCTACAATCAAATAAAAAGTAGTCTGAATCTTATATTGATTGATGAACAGCATGGATTTAGATCGGGTAAACCAACTATCTCATGTAGTGTAGTTTTTTCAACTTATATTTTGGATACCTTAGAGAAGAGAGGACAAGTTTATGTAATTTTTACGGACTTCAGAAAAGCTTTTGATACTGTCGATCACGGCCTCCTTTTAAGGTTGCTAGACCTTGGTAATCCTCTCCTTTTTTGGTTAAAGTCTTACCTAACTAATAAAAAACAATTCGTAAAATTTTCTGGCTTCACGTCAAATTTAAATAATGTGCTATCCGATGTCCCTCAAAATGCGCATTTAAGTCCTCATCTTTTTATTGTATTTATAAGCTCAATTGGCAAGTGGCATAAATATGCTAAATTCCTCTTTTACGCAGATGACATTAAAATTTACTTCAGTATTGACTCTCCAAATAGCTGCCTCGTACTTCAATGTGAACTAGATATTTCTTATTCTTGGCTACGACGTTTAGGGCTTACGTTAAATGTCGATAAGTGTCCATATCATGTCTTTCTCCAGAAGTCATACTCCTATTCTCTACCAATATTTCCTAAATTAATTTTACTCTTGAATGTATTTTCCTTTATAAAGGTATTACTATCTACTTAACTCCTTCTTTAAATTTTGCTCATCACATTAACATTATAATTGGTAAAGCACTTAAGGTTTTATATTTTCTTAAACGAAACATTAAAATGTTCTCATCTGTACTCTGCCTTCGTACGCTGTACTTTAGTTTAGTCCGAGCTATTTTAGAATATGGGGTAGTAGTCTGGTAGCCATACCTATGGCTATAGATGAACAACGGCTTGAACGTGTTCAAAAGAAGATTCTTTCATACATCTCATACACTGCCAAAATTGAACACCCTCAACACGACTATTCCATTGTGCGTGTTTCCACAAATATTCCAACTCTATCATCCAGACGCTTTTATGCTGACCGTAATTTTATTTCTTCCATCCTAAATATTTCCCTTGATACTCCTGACCTCTTAACGATAATTTATTTTCGTGTTCCATCTTATAATACTAGATCTAACTCACTCTATTATATTTCTCCACACCTCTTATATGTACAATAATTCCCTTCATAGTATTTTACGCCTCTTAAACTATGCTTAGTTCTCTAGTCCTAACTAAAACTGTCATTTTAACTTTATCACACTTTATAAAAATGTATTATATATGTTTATATTTTGTAAATATTGCCTGTTTAGGCGTCAATAATTTTAATAAAAAATAATATTTAACAACCTACATACTGTAAAAATAAATACCTAGGTACCTGCTCTGAATATACATATAGTAATGTAAGATTATCTTTAACTAACTCTGTATTGAATTTTTAGGTCTTAAAACCTAAAATAACTCAAATACTTAATTTCTATAAATAAGCCAAAATTTGAAAATCCCTATTTAAAAATGTTATCACGTTAATATAGTACTAAAAAATACATATTCGGTGTTTTTTTAAATAAATACAGTCAGATTACCTAAAAATACCATATTTTACAGCAGTTCGATAACTTGTCCATGTTTTTTTATCAACATTTTTGAGATAAGAAATGAAATTGAATTTTTTTTAATTGCAAAAAAAAATAAAAAATTGGAGACCCAAAGTTTACAATAAAACTTTTGAAAACAATACCTACAATATAATATAATATAATATAATCCATCGATTATGCGTATTAATTTGGTCGTTGTTTTATACCAAAATAATATATTTTGTCAAAAACCTTTAAATAGCTTTAAAAAAAAAACAATAGATTTTTAAAAATGTTATAATATAGTTAGAGTAATGCATCAATAACTTCAGGCTCTAAAACCTGAAATGAACCCTTTTATGACATAAAAACCTCAACATTGAAAATTGATATAAATATATTTAGTCAGAAATTTGGAAAATGAATTTAAATACTTTTTTAGTGAATATGTCAAAACTGTAGGACAGAGGTCATAACCAAGGTGCCGATTCCGTGAACTCCACTTGAGGGTGACGTAAAATTATTTCAAATATAAAGCCATCATAAACATATTTTTCACAATTTCAAAAATGATTTTATGAAAGATATAGAGTGTGTATTTAATGTAATATAATATAATATGTTTGGTTATACCCAGCTAAAGAAAACCGAAGTTAAAAAATATAAATACATGATATACTGGATACTACAGTCTATAGGGTACCTCCGGATTTTTAGAAAATACTTTAGGGTGCTGTGGGTCAAAAATGTTTGGGAACTTCTGCTCTAGGGTCATTATTTACTACGGGTTTATACAGAAATAATAAAGAATTATTACCTAAACTTTAGAGAAATAGTGTTTTTACCGTTTTTACGTTATTTTTCGATAGTTTTTCCTTAGGAAGGCGTTAAAAAAATACTGGGGAAAACGAAAAATTACATATTTAAAGTATCAACTAGATTACATTTTCTAACGATAAAATATGTAATGGAGTACTCGTACTACTAGAATATTTAGGTACAGATAAAAAAACACATCATTATAAAACCAATTCATTCCTCGCTTCGCTCATAATCTAAAATTTTATAATAATAATAAATCTCGTCTGAATTAACGAGATAAACACGTTGATTTTCTTTTAAAAGATCGTAAATATGAACGTGTTAACAGTAATAACAGCACCAGGATTACCGGCATACAGTAGCTTCCCCAGTACCTTCCCCAATACGGATTAGAATATTAGAGTCCACAGGAGCTCTAAGGGAGTACTAAATTTGGAAAAAAAAGTTCCGATTAGGTACAAGGTAAGAAATCCGCAGGAGATACGAGAGAATACTAAATTTGCTTGTTGGTAAAAATGTATTTAAATTGTCTACAATGAAGGTTTCTTTGTTTTCGGGGAATACATAAATTCCCGTGGAATATATAGGCACAGCGAAGGAGCATGGACATCATGGGTGGGAGGGAGGTGGCAGAGTGTGTGACGGCACCACTAACTTAAAAATGTTAATAATAAATTGGTCTTCCATTAACAATATTATACTGCCAGCCATTTTTCACTCTAAAATATGTACAGTCCAGATAAATTTGACTTTTTATTTTTATTTTACACGTAGGTAGCCTATAAATTGTAGAAAAATGTATAAAACTACATTATCAATATCAGTTGATACAATTTGGGATGCAATGCATTGAATAAAAATTTTAAATAATTCTCATGATGCGGCAAACGATATTAATATATAATACAAATAATAATAATAGAAATGTTTGATTTTTTTTTCTTGTTATAACGAAACTATCGCTGAGTTTATACCATGCTTTATAACGTTTTATAGGTTAGGACATAATAGTACGTCCATGGCGGCAGAGAAAGGGTTAATGCTCCAATGCGCCACCATAATTAACTTATATATTATGTATTAAATTATATATATTTTTTTAAATAATATGTTTTTATTATTTACATACATACATGTATAATATATATTTATATATAGATTTAGAATTTAAAAAAAACGGCCCGGTGAAATGTTAAAATTGATCTGCCTAAAATTTTGTGAACTCGAAAAAAACTGAAATGACGCCCCTGCGAAGGAAGAGACATATTTAAATCGCCACTGCGGTAACGTTAATGACAGTCATTCCAAACTCGGTCGATTATAGACACGATAACAGGCACGGCAAAGGAAGGGAATTATTTTTTAATCTCCACTATGCATTCAATAACAGCCAGAACAGGCTCGGGGCTGTGGAAAAATGTGTTGTACAACATACTAAAATATTATTTATATAACATACTAACAGTCAATTTTTTGAGTATTCTCCAGGGAGGGTAATGTCCCTACCCTGTCCCCTAATGGAAACCTATGTACAAGGGCATTAAGAAAAAGGGGGTAGCCGAAACCTCGAGGTGCTAGATTCACTTTCTTTTGAGTTATGATCAAACCAAAATTCAGTTTTTGACGACCCAAAAAGTCACTTTTAGTATGGTATATAAATAGTATTTTATTATGTTATACAATACATTTTTCCACTGATTCGAGCGCATTTTGACTGTTATTGAATGCGCAACGGCAATTCCCTTCTTTTTCCGTGCCTGCAGTAATCGTATACCATTGCTCGAAAAATGATATGTGATTAATTATTGGTGGCAGGGTTCGAATCCAATCGCCGGAATTAAGATTTTTGCAAAATTTACAAAAAAAAAAAAAAAAAACACGAGGACATTCAAGCAGTAGTCCGAACCCCTGTTTCGAAGCTGCGATTTGTTACCTCCCTGAGATGTAATCATCTCCCGCCATGGGGGGGGGGAGGGCAATCCAACGTAATGCGACCTCTATCGCGATTCGGGAGCCCCTTATTCGTGGGATTGACTTTTTTTTAAATTTTGTAATTTTTATAATATTAATTGGTTCCCCCTTTGATACTTGATGGTCTCTAAATAGGATTCCTATATAGAAACTCCGTGGAATAGGCTATTTGGATGATTGGAAGACTCCCTGAAGTTTTAAAAAAATGTTCCGTACGTGTTCCCTAGGACTCTTTGTGCTGCTTATATTATGTGAACAAAGTCAAATAAAGTTGAACGTGAACGTGAACGAATTCAATGTTCAAGTGAACGTTCCGAACACGTTTATAAACTAGTCTGCAGGTTTTGAAACTTAATAATTTTCCCTATTAGGTATTTATTTTAGCATTTCGATTACATACATACATTCATATATACGTATATACCTAAAGTAAGATTCTATAGAATTTATAATAATGTTTCTAACATTTTACTTATATTTAGGTTTAAGTGAATAGGTACCTACCTACGTGTTATTATATAAAAAATCAGGATTTAAAAATTAAAATGTTTTATAATTTAAAATTGTGTAATTGTAATGAAGTATGAAAATAATAATATAATATAATTACTTAATAAATTACTTTTAGTTGTATTCTAATAATATTTATACACAGACATACCATATTATAATTCAAAGTTTATCATAACAGGGGCCCGATTCTTGAGTTCTTGTGATAATTTATCAAATACGATAATTTTATATCGCACGATAAAGTTTTATCAAATGTACCAATTCTCGAATGAAAAACGATATTAAAATATTGTATGTGATAATTTATCGGTATTTGATAATTTATCAAATGTTTATCGGTGTTATCGACGTTATCAATATATTTTGTCGTACAATTTAAAGATCGTTTTATAATCATTTAATTCACAGACTGTGTACTTCTATATTACCTTTATAAGTTAATAATAAGTCATATAAGACTGTATACCTATATTATTTAAGTTAATTATTTATTGTTTTTTTTTCAAACAGTCTAATATACTTGATATTTTATTTAAGTGTGTATACCTATATTATATAACTTAATTTTTTGTTATTTTTTAAAACAGTTTAATAGATTAAGATATTACATCAAAAAAATTAGATTTAACAAAAGACTGTATAAGTATATAAATTCATATTGTTATTTCATTATTAATTGTTGAAGAATATAAAGTTTTAATATAAAACATGTTTTTAATAGAATATTTATAATTATATAATGGAATATAGAAAGAAAAGAAAAATTGTAATGTTTAATGATATGTTAATAGTCGATATCTATGTAAAATATCGTATAACACGTCGCTATTTCCAACAGATAATTGGTAAGAACCAGTCGCAAAAAATTCAAAACTATAAACATCTAAATAAAAATAAAGCCATAATATTTATTAATACTTATAGTATTTATTATATTTTTTAAAATTACAAATTTGATATAGGTAGATACCTACATATTAAAAATTACATTAAATGTAAAAAAAAAGCTTTGAATAATTATAATTAAAAATCCTAAAATTAAGTAAGTAGATACTTACTTTAGTCTGAATATCTAAAACAGATTTT
>JAIPRL010012192.1:0-12379 GCA_025469235.1 Pemphigus obesinymphae | reverse complement strand
GAAAGCCGGTGATAAAAATCACTGCCAGCTGAGATTCTTTTCCATGAAAAATCATGGATTAATAACTGATGCGCAATCCGCAACCAAAACACGTCTTGTTGCCGTCATACCTATATATTTAGCCATGTGTGTACCTACCTATATATTCTTTCCCAAGCAACGACTTATAATAATAATATCTAAGGTTATCACCTTGAATTGAGATTTAGATAAGATAATACGCGGAACTCTTTCTTTATACCTATAACCCAACCTATAACGACGCTATATTTCACGGATATCCAACTACTATTTTCGGTCTATTTTATAATACGTAGGTTACAAAAACTTGTGTAATAATTTATCGGTGTATTTATTCTCACACTGATCCCCGCCATTTCGGTAAACACCGATAAAACTTTTACAATTTATAATACGATTCGGTACATAAAACATGACGTTTTGATTGTGTTTTCGCGAAACGGGTACTGAAAGTTTTTTTTTTTTTTTTTTTAATAACACACCCATCTTCTTTCGTTTATACATTAGGTATACATAATATTATTCCATCTCCGTTTTATTTTCCGATAATATGGTTTATTTATTGTTCTACTAGTATAGCCGAGTTGTAGGAGGGAGGGGTTATATTGTGTTTTCGTTTTCTCGCACGCACGAATTATTGACAAAGTCCAATCGTTGACCGGCCATTACACACATTCGGTTTCGATTAATGCATACTCGAACGTTTCACGCTGTGAACAAAATCGCAATTCGAACCACATTTCTGAAACACGATTATGGTCAAATCCAAAGGAAAAAAAAAATTAAAAATTTATATACGAACAACTAAGAATTTATTATTGTTACATAATTTACAAAATAAAAAGGACGATCCTGCACAAAATATATTCTCACTCCATTTTCAAACTGTATGGATATATATATTATGTATGTATTTTGTTGTACCTATAAACGTTTAGAAATATAATATGCCTACCCAGACAAAAAAAATATTTTAAAATTTATATATGTTCCTCATAAACACTGAACATTTTTTTAAAATGAGAACGGTTCTTTTTTCCATACTAATCACGACTAATTTTATTAAAGTTTTGACGTATTGACTGGCGAATTTCTTACTGCACATATATACTAAGGAATTAAAATCAATTTTAAATAGGTAATTATATGGATTTTCAAAATGTATAAATGGTAGGTATATAAATAATATTGAATTGTAATAATTAGAGTTGTGATATTTAATCGTGTATATCTCTACAGTAACTCGAACAATTCCTACTAATTATAAAACTGATTATTATACAATTAATTTTCAAATAAATTATAGAGTAGGTAAGAGAATATATTCTTTCGTTTTATCGAGTGATAAAAACTACCTATTTTAAGTAACTTTTTTGTAACAATATAAAAAGAATATTTTATGCATAATGTAATTATATTGTACATTATGCATGTTTTTAATAAATAATTTAGTCGTATGTAAATTTATTTAGTGATAACAGTAGTATAATTTCGTACATTATTATAAAAATAAATTCAAGGACAAATATAATGGTTATTATACACATAGACGTGTATTATAATAGCCAAGAAACTATAATATATTCGTCTATAATGTTTGGAAAATACAAAATTACAAAATTCCGTTAATCACATGAAAATCAAAAGATCAAAATATCGACAAAAAATAGTACAAATATATGCTCCTATACCTAAATAATTTTATTTTTCAAATATATGATAAATATATAAATTCTATGATAACGATATTCTGATAATATTATCGATACCCAAGGGTTACATAATTTTATCGTCCAATCCCAATACATAAAAAATATTAGACAAAAACTTTTTTTTTCGAATAATATAAAGTTTTCAAACATTATAATGATCAAGTTTAAGAAAACAAAAAAATACTATGAAATGGCAAGTGAAAAAAAACAAACTTACATAATATACGCGGTTGACATATATTCATTAAAGTTTATTCCTTGAGTAAACCGAAACCTAAATGTCGGTTTATACTTTCAATATTATACGTGAAATATGTATATTTTACGAAAATGGGCAAATTAAAAATTATCATAACAACTAAATAATCGTTTTTCTTATATAATAATAATAGCTTATTAAAATTGCTTATTCGTAATATTCACTAACTATTATAACCTATAATATATATATATATTCAAATAAAAGCGTTAATATGTATATATTATCATTGTTCTATTGTCCTCGAGAATAATTTATTATTAAAAACGTTTTTGTAATTATCAAAGTGTAATATTCGACATTTAATAAAACAAAGAAATGTGTAGATAATCCTAAGAGAAAACTTGTATACCTGCAATGTGAATATTTTTCTTTAAAATAATAATAAAAAGAAAAGGTCACTCACAATTTGCTAATAATGAAATGATTTCTGATTAAAAAAAAAAAAAATGATTAAGACAAATGCATTTTGGCAGTTAAATAAGGCCTATGAAATAAAAATGAAAATTTAAGAAGTTTTTGATTGATAAACAAATAGCAATTAATCATTTTATAAGAAATTTTGAATCTTGAAAACCATTTGTTGTACATTGTAGTTTAAATTAAGGCTAAAATATTGATTCCCTAAAAAAACCTATAAAAATTCCCTAAAAACCTAAAATAATTACTTCTAAAAATATGAAAAAAAACCTTTAAAATTATTTAAATTATTCAAGTTATATATTATATTAGGTATTTGTAATATATTTCTATGGCGTATATTATATTTCTTATTTGCAGTTTTTCTCAAAATTTTACTGTGTAATTTTTTAAAACTAAAATGTAAGCATTAATATTAAATTATAAGTCAAAAAATATATATTATGTAAAATAATTTAAAAACTAATAATAAGAATATATTACGTAAAATAATGAAAAAAAAAATATTGATAGTAAGCTCGTGGTTTTTGATTATTGAAAAACAGTTTAAAAAAAATAAGCTAAAACTACAAAAAATTACACTAAAATAGCAAAAAATACTTTATAAAATGAAAAAATAAAAATGTTAAAAAAATTCAAAATAAAAATTAGTAAATTAGATTCGTATGTTATTGAATCACATTTCTAGCAAGACGTTAAAAAATAAAATAAAATAAAAATAAAAAATGAAAAAGTCATAAACATTTAGGCCCTATATTTTCTATTAAATTAATTTCCTATATATTCTGTTTCCAGTTTACAAATAATTGTAAATATATTTACCCAATAAATAATTGTAACAATAATAAGTTATTAGCTGATAAATAATTATATTATATTTATATAATATTATTATGCGTTTACTTTTAAAGATATCACGAAATATTTATGTCCATTTACCTGGGATTAAAATGAAGTTCTTGATAAAAGAAGGAAAACTGAAATACACATTTTCGGATGATTTTCAAATGTTTAACCCTTTCAGTAAAAGAAAAATGTATTATGCATACATAAAAACCCATCATTATAAAACCAATATAGTAAATTATGAAGGATGGGTTAATTTGTTTTACACGGAAATCCGTAACTCGGAGACTAACAATATCTATATATTGTGGTGACTTTAATTATAGATGATTATTTGTATTCGTACAAAAAAATTATCTTCGTATATTTTATTACGATTTTGAAACGGGATGAAAAAATTTGGAAGGGGGCATAACTGTAATTAGGGCTTCTAGTTTAAATTTTAGCTCGCTCAGCATTTTAGTATTAATGATGGGTCACTCCAATTCAAATTATACACAATATCGATAAATCTGAACCGGAAAAAAGTCAATACGGGCTAATGAAAAGAAAAAAAGTAATTTAGCACCTCCAAACATATTGATCACACTCTGCACCTATGAAGAGGAAGCGTGTATGTCGAAAATATTTTAATTGTTCGTAGTTTAAAACAAGTTATAATATATTAGCCTACGTACATCGTTGTAATATTACCATATTTTATTTTAATAAATATCAGAAAATAGGTAAAATAAAACATATTATATATTATGAATTATGACATTTAATATTACGTCATATTATGTAAAAAGTAAAAAATAACTGAGTTGTTTTTAATTATAATAAAACTATAAGATAAAAAAGATAATATATAAGAGAAAATAACCATGATGTATATATTTAATACGCGTGAGTACATAATAATAATATGTAGAATAATATAGCTATAGACTATAGTGCATATTTGAATTATGAAAATGATTATATACAAGTAAAACTTACTATATACTCATCAAACTAAGATAGTGAAGATATGAAGTACGATTATAGTCAAGAGGTCAGCCAGTTCGATCCCCGAGAATTTGTTGTAAATTTTCGATCAGCTGCCACCATAGGGGAGGGGGAATTCTGAATGATTTCTAGGGCTTCTATTGTGATTCCATCAAGATTTCCTACTGTCCTGAAAATAAATCCTGTACCATGACACGAGTCATAAAGTGGTCTTTAAGTAGAATTCCATGGTAGGACTCTTAAAGCTGAACATTCAATATCCAGGAGGACTCTATTGGGATTCTATCAGGATTAAGAAATCCCAAAATCCTAGTCCTAAGGTCCCAAAATAAAATCCAGTACATTTTCCTAAGAAGCTTGATGGAGAGCATATAATTTATTTTTTTTTAATGAAAATTAGTATGTATTATTTATATATGTATATTTACTGTTATAATCAATGTAATTTTTAAGTTCTAAGCGAAGCGAGGAATGTATTGGTTTTATAATGATATCCTTTTTTCTAAAAACAATTTTTCGGGTAGAAGGAGTCGAATAGGAGTTTTAAAGTAAAGAACTTTTTTTATAAACAATTTGTTCTAAATTATACTTTTTTTCAATTTTTAATATACATACTTAAAGCAAAATAATAAATAAAATTTTTATAGTTACTAATTATAAGATTAATTAGGTATTTATTATTTATATGGTACAGCTCAAATTTAAGAAAATTGTCATTAAGCAAATGGTTGGAATGGTCAGTTTCTTTTCTACAAGTATATGCGAATAAAAGTTGTTCAAATGTATGGTTTAGGTTTAATTTTAAATATTTAAACGGATTACTAATTGATTATTCTTTAAAGAAAAAACGTTTATTATATGAAATTGAAAGTTCTATACTTCTATGCCTAATATATCTAGAATAAATTTTATTGTTATGGACTTACCGTCGAATATACAAAATAAACTGGATAAATAAGAGATTACAAATATATATGTATTAATGAACAAAATAAGAATGTACGAATCAGGATATAGTAACTAAAAAAGTGATTACAAAAGGCAATATAATAACAATAATATAACTATAAATGGAAAGACTAACACAGACAACAAATATTGTATTGTATCAAATGAGATAAAGCCTTGTGTTATTTATGAAGCCCTAAATAAACCAGAACGTTATCATCCACTTAATTCGTGTCGTAATAAACAACAATATATAAAAATGGAAAAGTTTAACTTATCAGAAGTAAATCAAACTGAAATCGATTAGATGCTACTAAAAAATTCAAACTATAAAAAACGAAAACTTAAATATTTTTCAAAAAATAATTGACAAAAAAAATGAATAAGTTAAACATCAAGAGGAAAAAAAAGTAAAAAACAAGCAAACCTAATGAATATAGTGATGTTGGTTATTTTGAAGCTGATTACATTTTATATTATTATAAAATAATAAAACAATAATAATAAAGCTTATTAATAAATATTAATTAATTTAATTAATTTTTACTTAGAATAAATATAGTGTAGGTTGAGTTAAATATGAGAAAGCACAGATTAAATGAACAGAAAATAGATATATTTCAAAGAAACCATATAGATGTTCAATACCAGACCATAAAGACATAGAATCACAAATTACAAATTGATTAGTTACTGGTTTAATCAAATGTACTAATTTTCCGATTGTAGTACCAATTACATTAGTATATAAAAAATAAGATAATTGCAGATCACGTTTGTGTAAAAATTTTGGAGAATTAAATAAATTAGTAATTCCTGAGCCCCAACCATTCATTTGAATTGAAGACATTTATTATTTAAACACAATTTAAATGATTTTTGTATAAACTACATAGTAGATATAAATACATACTTAATTTTCTCAAAAAAAAATATATGAAACATCTAGAAGCTATATTAAGAGCAATTTATGAAGAGAGTTTTCAAATTGTTAAAATGTAAATTGCAAAAAATTCTTTAAAATATTTAGGACACATAATTGAGAAAATTTCAATTAGACCACTGAAAAAACTATTAAGGAATTTGAAGAACCAAAAGTTAAAAATAAATGTTTGGCGATTTTTGGGAAAAATTGATTTTTAATATAAGTATATCGAAAATGCAGCAGAACAGCTGGAACCATTTCATAACTGTTATGGAAAGACGTCAAATTTAGTTGGATAGTAAAGTATGAAAAAGCATTTAATGGTATGAAGAAGTATCTATATTCAAGCCCAATTGTATCAATCGATTGTCAAGACAAAATATTTTCATTTACACTGATGCAAGTGGAAATAGTCTAGGAGCAATATTGAAACAACCACAAGAAAATGACATACCTTATCCAGTTACTTATTTCTCCAAGAAACTAACCACAGAAGCCATTGTGTATTGGCAACATTGGCTAATTAGAAGAGATTTTACGGTGGTTACAGATCATAAACCATTAGAAACTTTAAAAGTAAATGCGATAACAGATGAACCACTTGGAGAAAATATGTGTACAAAATAAATCTAGAAGACGTAAACAAATTGGTCTAGTCTCAAAATTTGTCCGGCATCAAAACCTTATGAAATAATGTCCATTGACTAACGGTTGGAGGTTTTAGTGGAAATAGATCGTCTAAAAGATATTTACATATTTTAGCTGATCAATTTTCAAGATATGCATTTATTTCAACATCTAATGATCAGAACGCAGTAGACTTTATTAAATGAATTGACTCAGTAACAAAACATCAGATAAAAATAGTATTGGCAGATCAATACACGGGTATCAACTCCAAAGAAGTTAAAGATTATATGCAACAATGAAAATCACATTAATATTTATATCTGTTGACTGTGCAGAATCAAACGGGCTGAACAAAAGATTAGATCGAACGCTAGTAAATAGAATAAATATGTAAAATTAATAGTGGAGAAAAAAGAGCATGGTCTAAAATAGCTGAGAAATGTGTGGACAAATACAATAGTACAACACATAGTGTCACAAAATTTTCACCATCGTACCTCTTATTTGGTGTAAAACCTATAATCGTACCGGTTGAACTTCAAGTAAAAAACATTTAATTTATAAAAAGACATAGAAGAAGCAGTAAGAAATTTAAAAAATAATTCTAAAAAAAAAAATAAGAAAAGAGTTGGTAGAGTAAATAACGCCATCACGATGTTTCGTATTTGCTTAAGTTGTACCTTGTTTTTTTTTTTTTTATATATTTACTATAATTAACTTGTTTATATTTTTATTATATTTATAACTATTAAGTATTTTATTGTTTTTATTAAATAAATGGTTTTCGAAAAATAGAAGGCGTGCCAAAAGTAAATCAATTTGAACTGTATTATATTTTTTTGTAAAATTATTTATACCTCTCTGTATCGAACACTTTCAATACATTTTTTTCATCTCATAGCATTTTGGATGGAGGATTAAAGGTCTGAAGCCTTGGACGGATCACTTAGTAGACAATATTATGTCCCCCAGTCCCCGTTGACAATTTACTGAGAAATCTTACTCATAACAAATAGTCAAAAAGCAAATCATATTGGGAAAAAAACCTTATAGGTACGGTAAAATATAATTCCTTTGCGGTTTACACAATATTTATTATAGTTAAACCAACCTTTGAAACTTGTGTAATACTCATGCCCAACAAAATTGCACGATTATTTACAAAAATAATTGCAACTTCCGGCGAATGCGACAATACTGACAATTCAATTTTAACACATACCTACTAACGATCTGGGTAGGCTAAATTCGTTTTGGATTTTGAATAGAGCGAAGGATATAATATATGGATTTCACGATGTTGTTTATTATTATTGTTATTATTTTTTTTTTTCTGTGAACAACTTTTCGACCGAAAGATTTGTTTCGGAGTTTGTATGTTCAAAATAGCGAATTGGTTCTAATTGGTACTTTTGACAGGTCAGTTTCAGATTTTCCGGGTAGTTTCCTTCCTCGAGTGTGAATAAAACTATATAAATATTGTTACGCTCAAGCCCAAAATCGTTTCCATAACGAAAGAAACGATTTAGGTATATTCCCATTCGAAATTGAAATAATAATTATTCGAGGACCGACGTGACGGCGAATCCACTGCTTCGGCCGTCTATATACTGACCGGTACTTTTTTAGTCTTACACATATTGATCAATATTATACATACCTATATAATCATTCATTGTGTTACGTATAATCAAAACGTCAGCTATACTCTTCTATATACAGGTAATGCGCGTACATCAATATCAACGATTCGCATTCCATTAGGGTGTTATATACATAATTCGATTGGTATTCCCGTTCGTGTGCCGTGCTGGAGTATAGAATCCAATTTGACATTTTTTTTTTTTTTTTTTTTTTTGTACATTCCCCGATGATATATAATGGTCTGTATACTGGATTCGTAAATACCAAATATACGAATAATATATGTCAGATTACACATTGAAATTTCTTTTTAAAATAAATTTCAATTAAATACACCCATTGCAGCGCATATTAATATCTACGCGTATTATATTATACGAGTATAAAATACAATATATATATATATATATAGGCATCATATCTAGCCATTGACTAGTAAAAAGTTAAATTTAAGTCGCAAAAGGTTATCTATTTAATAACCATTGAGAGGATGCTATACCCGCATTTTCTGTGTCCGTCGTCCATCTAATTGGCAATATAATAAAATTATATACAATGCAAAATATTGAAATTATGGCATTTTGGTTAGATTTAGAGCTCAAACACTTATTATCAAATTTAACGAGAAAAATAATTTCGAGTGAACCTCGTGGGCTTTTTGTAAAAATATATTGTCAGAACAAAAAGTTACGGCATTTTTAGTTTTTGATATTTTTAAATAGCTTTAACTTTTTCGTCGGACGATATTTTACAAAATGCTCATGAGGTTCACTCGAAAATATTCCTCGATTCATATTTTGTAATAGGTGTTTATACTCTAAATTTAACCTAAACGCCAAAATTTCGGTTCTGCGTAATGTGATTTTGCTATATTATCCGTTAGATAGACAGAGACAACAAATGCCGGTGTAACATCCTCTTAAGCGCACGCGTCTTTAAATTATTGTGAATTGTAACGTTAGTACCTACACGATTGCGGCACTCCATACCGCAATTTTCTTTTTCTTGCGTTTGTAACTTTCTATACCAGTATGATAGAAACATCTAACACGTTTTACATAATCAGAACCTATATATTAGGAAAACAAATAGAACAAGAAGAATAGAAAAAGAACGAACTATTAAAAACGAAAAAAATTATAAAATCAAAATATTTTTTAACTGACGAAAAACAATTAAAATTAGATATACCTACCAATATTACTGGACGCGAAAACAAAATAAAAATATAAAAAAAAAGAAAAAAACTCTTGGTATTAACAAAACTTAATTTATTTATTATCCATTTTTAAATTGCTATAACTTGAAAATTAAGTCCGACTACCAAATTCTGACTTCACCATGATTATATTGTCATAGTCTGTTTGAATTGAAAGAATTTGCTCTTCATATTATACCTACCTGTGAATGCATTTTATTATTTATATACAAAGTTATAAATAAAAGTAATTATTAATAGAAAAACAAATTGTGTGGAATTATTTTGTCGCTTATATTTAACAAATAACGGAAAATTACACATTATTAAAATACGCAATTTAGCACGCTCGCACAGTGGGTTTTCCCTAACTCGTTTTATAATGAATTTTAGGCGAAATTAATTTATCATGAAATATAGCTGCAACTTATAATATTATAACTATGCAATAAATAAGACAATTCTTGACGGCTTCAATTATTTATTAGTATATTCCGACATTATATATGATAAAAAATACACAAGCGTCGCATATTATAATGGAAATTGATAAGTACCCTTGACCAATATGTAACAATTTTCAAGTTATTTTGTATGATTTATTTAAAAATGGAAACTATTAAATTTACACTATAAAACCGTCAAAACCACGTGAACCGAAAATATAGCCATGGTGAAAATAGCTATTAGAAATACTAATAAATATATCACATATGAAACAAAAGAAGAGCTAAATACGCGCCAATGCCACATTTCTACAGTCGACTATATCAGTCGTAGAAAGACAGTTTAAGGGGATTGGTAGCGATGTATTATTTCATTGATCTAGACCTAAAAGCCTGACAAAATTTAGGCTACTTAGAATTTTCCGATTTGAAATCTGAAAATATATTCAGGTTCTGTACGTTCTTTACTAGAGAATGTAGGAAACGGAATTTTTAAATTTTCGCTAAAAACTTGTAAGAGAGGGGAATGCATTTTTGGAAATTTACTAATTTGCAAACCTTTGTCATATAAAAGCAACACATGATAGGTAATGGGAAAAAATCATTGCCTACATTCTCTAGTAAAGAATCTACAGAATCTAAATAATAGATTTACAGAACTAAAATCGGAACATTGTAAGCACCCTTAATTTTG
This sequence comes from Pemphigus obesinymphae, assembly GCA_025469235.1. Taxonomy (NCBI): domain Eukaryota; kingdom Metazoa; phylum Arthropoda; class Insecta; order Hemiptera; family Aphididae; genus Pemphigus; species Pemphigus obesinymphae. The sequence goes on along the minus strand of JAIPRL010012192.1, from coordinate 1,646 downwards.
TCGGGCTTATTGGTCTTTACAGACGCAAAATGAAAAAAATAAATTTTTATACCGTTTATCGTAAATTGACCCGTGCATGCGCGTACGAGAAGCATACGAGATCATTATCAGTCCCTGGAATAATTGCACGGTTGTTGTCGTGTTTTATATCCAAACTGATTAAATTATTTTACAATCCCATTGAACATATTGGTTTACTCATAATATAATATAAAATACGCATGGTACATACCTACTACTGCTACTACTACCTATAGATTTTAGACTTATAGAAAGCACCAAGCGGTCTAACACGTCACCGGTAGCTAACGATCGCTATTGTCATGGCAAATTAAAAAAATAACAATCTCGACAGCCTCTGTATTGGAGATAATTTTTTAAATAGGTACTAAAATATTAAAATGTTACATATTATCTAGACATATTTTACGTAGGTACACAATATTTTAGTAGGTAATACTTCTTTGATTGTATCGTATATAATATAATTGTATACACACCTGATTGAACTTACAACTTATACCTACGTAGGTGTGTTATTTCAGAGACATATCATAATATATTTTGATGATAATTTAATTTGCCGGAGGGCAATAACAAGAGGCTAAAACCCCCCCTTTGAGACATGCATCGTTTAACACTCATTATACCTATATTATTATAAATTATGAGTTATTACAGGATAAGACAGTAAACTAAAAATAAATTATGAATTCAAAGAAACGGCCAATGTATTGTGTTTATAAATATTTCAAAATAAGAAAATAGCAAACCCAATTGTAGTTAAAAATAACTTCTAGAAATATGATAATATCATATCGATATCGATACGAATCGTCGGGGCTCATTCAATTCGAATTATTCAACCATTTAAGTTGCAATTTTGCATGTCAGAATTTTTGGTCAGAAAGAAGGTGAAATTAATTTAGTACCCCAAATGGAAAATTGTGGATCATGGACTGAAATATTGGGAGCAAGAAATATAATTGCGCATCATGCTAAAAGTTTGATTTACAACGTCAACAATAATATTGTAGAAAATTTTAATAGTGTTATAGCAAAACATGTTGGTGGAAAAAGAGTACACTTTTCTTTTCGGGGTAAACAATTAATTATATATAGGTAACCTAAATCAATATAATATTATTTATTATTATGAAAAATGTAAATATATTGTATAGTTATGTGAACATTAACTATCAATAGGTATATATATATATATTTTATTTAGTATCTTATAGTGCCAGATGTAACACTGCACTAACATCATTTAATTTTGGTTCTAAATACATACGACATTTGCATAAGAAAATTGCAAAAGTAAGTCCTGGTATCTTTACTACAAAATTTATTGAAAATGTTAATGTCGTTGGTCAGTATAGAAAAAAATCAAATCGTCGGAAGTTGTATTTTGGAACACCAAAGTAATATAATAATTGTTTTCATTATATAATTCAATGACTTAACCTAATTTAAGTATAACTGCATGAACTGCATATATAGTCTATATATTTTTTTGAAATAGAATTTCATCGATAAAAAATAAGTTACTTACTGGACCAGATGAAGATTACGGAGCTGTTGATTTAGGCTGTGAAATAATTGATATGCCAATTGATGAATATCAATTAAAAAAAGATATATTT
>JAIPRL010012191.1:0-12380 GCA_025469235.1 Pemphigus obesinymphae | reverse complement strand
GAATGTTAAGGTGGATGAGTGGAGTTACTAGAGAGGATAAAATAAGGAATGAGTATATCAGAGGTAGTATAGGGGTAGCTTCGATAGTAGACAAAATGAGAGAGAATAGGTTAAGATGGCTCGGGCACGTATTAAGGCGGGTAGAGACTGAGGCAGTAAGATTAGTAAGGGAAATGCATGTTGTTGGTAAGATGGGGAGAGGAAGACCGAAAAAGAGATTGGGGGATGTGATGGCGAGTGATATGAGGATGGTGGGAGTAAGTGAAGAAGATGCGGGAGATAGAGTTAAGTGGAAGTGTAGGACCAGGGTGGCCGACCCCAAATAGTTGGGAGAGAAGGCGAAGGAGAAGTAGAAGAAGAAGAAGAAGATATCCAGTATATAGGATAGCAGGCAGTAGGCAATAGGCGTAGATTAAATTTATTGAGATCCCTATCATTTGAAGGTATTGAATTATTTGATTTTGATTGATATAATTGCGAGTATTCACATAAGTCACGTGAGTCCTACAATTTGGTCATCTCTTTTTTTCGAGTTCGTAGTAATAATGAATTCAAATTAAGTAAAATCGTATTTTAATAATTTCCGTAGTATTTTTCGCAATTTGAGTTAATATTACATTCATACATTCTGCCGAAATTTTATCATCGGTATAACGATGTTTAATCGGACTTTCGAACGTATCCACTTGACAACAATGGTTATATAAAAATTCGAGAATGAAAAATCCGAGCGACATATTATGTGTGTATACCTTAGTACCTACTATAATTTATCAGATATTTATATTTTATACCCATATTATATTTAACGCTAAATGTATTTCATATAGTTAGAACTTTGTGATTAGTTTTCTAGAACTTCGATTGAATTTATAGTGATGTCTGTGTGTGATGTTGTGGAAAACCTGTTACACTCAGGTGAGAAATAACGGAGGATGATAAGTGTGATAGGTTTTTTCATTACTTAGATATTTTGTCAACCTATTTGTTTGAAACACTTTAAGGTTGAACAATTATCTTATAGAAAATGAGCGCTGGTTTTCGTTGTAGGCAGAATATTTTTTATATGAATTAATTAATAATATTATTTCTGATAAAATACATAAACCGAAGTATACGAATTGCACTCAAAAGTAATTCTACTGATGAAGTATTGTGCTCAAAAAAATTTCACTTATAAGGTGCCCCACTCAAACCTAATTACAAATTCAAATTTTCGGACTCAAAAGCTATTGAACATCCAGTAGTTTAACTTAAGGAGTTGCACTTATAAGGAGTTGCCCCCGATAGGTGTTGCACTCTAGCTAGTATATATATATATATATATTGTACCGTTATACTTTTTGAAAGTGATTATAAATTAATATTTCAACATATAGTCATTATGAAAATTAAGGCAATATAAAAAAAACACATTTCCATTCCCATTTTATAGACTTAAAACTATTATAAATATTAAAAAAATGACAGTTCATTGATAAAGAAAATGTTCAATCGAAAATTTCTAAAAAAAGTTTCAAGATTCAGTTAATAGTTAGGTATCTAATATAAGTACGTATAGATAACAATATTTGTATCTAGATTTAGATGAATATATTAAAGGTTAAATGTATCTAGATAAGATAAAAGATAAATAGATTTTATCTATTAAATTTGTCTAGATGTTATCATTTTTCCAAACACTGTTTAGAACTAGGTACATAAAACAGTCGTTATCATTTTCAAGAAGATATTTTTCTTTTTAAGTGGCTGAAATAAATTTGTAAAAAGTCATCTATGAATGTCTTCTTTAATATTGTAAAAGTCGCCAACGTTCTGACAATATGCCAAATCCACCATCTTGGAAAATGACGCCTGTTCATATTTTTTCAGTTTTTCTCAAATTACATTTAATAAACCAATTTTAGAATAAAAATTGTACATATAAATTAAGGTATTTGTAATATAATTTTTAATAATTTGCTTTGTATATATTGTTTGCATAAAATTATTATTTACGGAGCAAAATAAGATTACATTAAAATGTCTATAAATGTTATTAAAATTTTTTTATATTGAGAAAAGCATTTTTTTTTTTTTTTTACTACCGAGGTATTCTGATCACGAGTCCGAGCCCGTTTCGATCCGTAATTCATACGTTAAACGCTTGCCCGTAAATTCATTGTCAGAAATATAATTGCCCGATAGTTCAACTCTTTCCTCAGGTAACTCAGTCGGTAAAGTGTCAGTGATTTAGGTTGGATATATTAAGTAGTTTAATATTTAAGTATTTAATATCGACAACCTGTAAAAATTATTTCAACAGAGACTATGATTATCAAGATGAAAATCATAAGTGCGATGCAAGTAATAATAATTAAAAAATCAGCAGATCATCTGAGACATTAGCTGGTCACACACTATCTATTTGAATCTCCGACTTTGAATGAAATTCTTTTTCCGCCGATCTGCTCGGCATATTTGGACTGTCCCGGTACAAGACATTTTCTACGCATACATTGTTTCTCTAAATTTGCCAAATCGTCACGTTCTCTTGGTATTTAGCGACTAGATACGTAAGCTCTACGATGAAACTTTAGACTTTCTCGCGGTCATTGTATATGCCATAATCTGTAGTATTTCGTCGTGTTCGAAATATTCCTTGCCATGCAAAACTTTTCAGGTGTTTATTTTGTGATTCATTTTCCACGGTTTTTTTCTTTTTTTTTATAGTGTGTTCCGTTTATAGTTAAATTTAGTGAATGGTATAAAAACCAAAATAATGCTATTAACAATATTAATAAAGGCCACTAGTGATTTCTTACTCCACACTGAAGAAGACATAGCAAAGGTGGAGATGAAGAAAAAACTTTAATACGATAGATAAATTATAATAACTATAATGCTTAAAACGAAAACTTGTTATAAGTGCGTATACAAACTTGAAACTTTTTATATAAACTATATTGTGTACACAACTAAAACTGTGGCCGTTTATATACCAACAGGTATTCATATCTACCTAAATATCTTTAACGATAACGTTCAATTTCTGGTCTGTGACATAATTTGTATCCCAAACGTAACATACATTACACCGCTGTTTCTGTCGGAAATGGAATAAAACGAATATCAATTCGTTTAATATATTTTTGGGCACATGGTGACCACAGGATCACAGGTTTATGTTCTGGATTTTTCGTGAAATGTCATCTAAGATGATTTTTTTTTTTTCAAAATCGTTTGAGATATTTTTGCGCGTACCTATGCCTATTTATATTAAATAATTATTATTATCTATAACATTTTATTTATCATCTATAATATTGTTTTAATAATAATAATTGTTATTATATTTTTTTTAAATATATACTGTAATATAACTATTGATATAATATAAATATAAGTTATCATAGGTAAATAATTAATACTTCGATTGCCACTGATTGAAAACTACACTGTTTATCAAATACCGAAAATAAAAAACGTGTCTGGATGTCCATTTTATTGCTTTATATAGGTACGTGGACCGCTATAATTCTGTACTAGACTCTTGTACATCTTTATCGATAATTATCATTTCTTTATTAATAATTAATAATTTTATATATCTAAGTTTGGATTTAAAATAATTAACTAAGTAGTTGAGTTAAAAATTTAAAAAATTTTTAAAAAATATTAACTTTTTAAATCCAATTTTTAACTAGGTAGCTATAAAAAATAACAAAAATGAAAATAGCTAATGCCGACCTTTGAATACATTTTTTCATTTGAATACAATTATGTTTGACGTGAAAAATATTTTCTGTCTTATATAATAATATTTTATTAAAGTTCTTATGTAAAATCTCTAAATATCTATGTTCAAGTCTGGGATAACAAATAAGTTTAAAGTTTGGAACTTTAGTTCCGAAAACATTTTATTATCTGTGTAATTCGAAAGGATTGTAATGTGTCTAATTATTTTGAAAATCAATTTTACTATATTAAAGATGTCTATCAGTTAACTATAATTGACGTTTAAAAAAAAAATCATAGTGTTCTTGACAGTCTACTTAGCAGAATAATAGAAGGTGAAATCGAGGGGAATAATAGCAAAGAGCGACCGCCACTGGACTATATTAGTCAAATAACAAGAGATATAGACTACAGTTCGTATTGTAAATTAAAAAAGAAAGCAGAGAAGCGTCTGGAGTGGGAAATGTCTGCCAACCAGCCTTCGGGCTGCAAACAAAAGAAGAAGAGTGTTCTCATATTTTAGATTTTGAACGTAGTGATGTTTGCACCTAATGTATTTAGAATGAGTAGAGTATTTAGGTTTCCACAGTTAACGAGCTTTCTGGCAGAAAATTCATTCTAGTCGGTACTTAAAGAGGTAAATTTTCGATTTTTCGAGTATTTTTCTTAACTACCGAAAACGACTGGAAACAATATCAAACCGAATTTCGATCAGAACGACATTTTTAAATGCAATTTTATATCTTTGTATTCAAAATATATATTATGTATACTATACGGTTTTATACCGTGGAAGGTAGAAAAATTCCACAACTTATAGCTAATAACGTATATTTGTTTTAATATTGAATAATAATTAAGAGGACACTACACACCCGATTTTAGAGGATTCTGTAATAGTCAATTTTTATGAAACTTCGTGAAAAATAAAAATCCCGTTATTTATAAATATTTCAATATATTAAAATGAATTTTATAATATTCCTACGCCAATACTATATTTAATTGTTGTGTAAACGTGATATTTGTTTAAAAAAAATGTGTCTACTTGGATAGCAAATAAATAATTCCAAATTGATTTTAGAGCCAGAATACTTATTATTAAAATGAAATACAACAATATTTTAGAGTACCCCCCGGAGATTTTATTCAATATTCTAAATACGACGTACAATATATTGCTTTACAGGTAAAAAAAACCTTTTTTAGCATACTTAAAAAATTTTAACTTTTTCGGAAATAAATTTTTCGAAAAAGATCTATGAGGTATACTCAAAAATAATGTTATCTTTCCTTAGGTGATGATATCGCTCTAAATTTACTTTAATTAAAACTATTTGCAGTCTTATAATGAGCATGTTTTATGGTACGAAAAAGTCACCTGTATAGCGTCCTCAATTAAGGGTTACGACAATATTATTCCTGGTTATGGTTCGCAGTCAATTGAATCGGGTAAGATAATCAAATTGTCGTTTAAGCTCCTGATTGATGACTTTTTGTTCGGGAGAAAAAAAAAAACTCTTAAATTACACGACTATATATTATAATATTATTATGATATTGTAATACTATATAATATTATAAATGTATTCGCGTTATAATAACTACGGAAATAAATCATCAATTAAACGCGTAGAAGAACCACCATATATAGCTACATTATAATATTTTAACGCACTCTTATACGGTCTCATTAATTATACCGCACCGAAATGGCCTATAATTAAATCGTAAATACCGCACTCTCGTATCCGACTACAATATTTTATCATGATATTCGTCCGTCATTAATCATCTTTCGCTGATTACGAGGTAGGTATATATTAAATAGTTGGATTTTTCATTCTTCCACGGCCTTATTCCCTGTGAAATTCAACGCTAGGCGCCTATATGCAATGCTGGGCATTAACGAGTTAATAAGTTAATAGTTAAGTTAAAAGTTAAGTTAATTTCAACGTTTAACTTAACTTTTTTGTTTTATTATTTTTCTTGACATACCTTATTAACTTAACTTTTTCGGTTATATTAACTTTTAAATAATAAGTTACATTTAATTGAAACTCATTTAAGTTAATTTTGAAATAAATACATGATACATTTTGTTTGCACATTGTGTCTATAGTGAAAATGGTCGAATAAAAATAAAGTGGTTTTTGTCGTTTCCAATATTATTATTATATTTTAAGAATTATTTATTTCCCGAAAATATAAACAGAATACCTATAATAAATTATATGATGACCACCGTAATATAAATTGAGGAGTATATTAGATTTTCCCAAAATAAACAATATTCAGGATGTAGATACTAATTTGCAATGAGCGATTTCCATTTGTTAGAATTTTGAAGAAAATAGTAGAGGTACCTACTAAACACTAATCAAACGTTTTTATGAACCTATTTGTTGTTAATTATAATTATAATTTTTATGAATACATATTGTGGTATTTTCAATAGTAGATACCTGTTATCCTAATGGTTTTTAGACATTTCAAGATGCCCAAAGTTAAAAAAATAACAGTATTTCCAATAAAAATAAATAAATTTTTAGATATTCAATTATGCCAATATATCTTAAATGTTATATTGATTCGTACATAAAAAAAAAAAATAAAAAAATTAACTTAACTTAAGTCGATAATTGTAATTTTTTTTAACTCGACTCCATTTAATCGTTAAGGAAAAAAATAACTATTAACTTTGAACTTTTACTGTTTATTTTTTACCGTTGACTCGACTTAAGTGTGACTTAAGTGTAAGTAGTGATCTGTTGCCGGATATACGTCGCCGAAGCACATGCCGGATAGACGACGTTGGAACCCCCACTTTCATATCCAAACCGGTTTTTTTATCATTATAATAATAATTAGTTTAATATTATGCAATCCCGGTGCAATCGTACAGAACGCATACGGTGCGGTGAGGTGCGGTAATGGAATGGGCCGCACAAACGCGACGTCGTAAAAATACTTAAGTCGCGACACCCGAATCCCCAAACGAAATTGCGCCTTAATACTAATGTACGATCTCCACCTGAAAATGCGAAAAAAAAAAAAAAAAAAAAAAAAGGAAAAACCTGAAAAATTACTATTATTACGATCGTCTCGACGATCTCTTCCGTGCGAATTAATTCAAAACGATTATTATTAAACGAAAAAATAAAAACATTATATATAGGCAGTTATAAAAATCACGTTTCGTTTATCGTTTACCTCAGTGGTTTTAGACGCACGCACAAGGTTCAAATTGCATTTAATTCGCGAAAACTGACGACCCCCGCACGATTCGTCGGCCATACAATCCACGGGCGCGTGCCCGAATCGAACCGACGACTTACGAGTGGGTATATAAATTACGGGAATGGGATTTTTTTGTCGTTCCCGTGAGACGTTTCGTCCCGATTACCGCTATGCACGTTTCGTTTCTTTCTCGTACGATCTGTTGCTTTTTTTTTGTTATTATTATTTCGAACCGGTACAATTTATCCCGAAATAGGAACTAAATGTGCAAAATTGCGTACAGAATGTCTCGTCAAAACGAGAAATCCGAGTACGATCATTTGTTTCTTTTATGCACGATTTATTCCTTTTCAACTGGCATCAAAAAGGAACAAAAGTGCGCGTTTTTTCGCGAAAAATATAAAAAAAAAACAAATTATCCACATTGGGTACGAAAAATCCCCAATAGGAACAAAATTTCTCGGGGGAAACGAAATGTGCGCGGAACAAAAATTACCTTTCCATATCTAAATCGAATGCCTACCACTTGAAATACCAAATTGAGTATAATCAAATGATCATTACGGTATCGTAAATTCAAACCATCAACATCGAAGGCACGGTTCCATTTAAACAAAATATATGTTGTATTTTTTCACGTAATTAATCAATTAATTAATTAATTTAAACTTTCAATGGGTTTAAACCCAAGTACATAAGTGAGTATCATAATACATAGTACTCTTAAACCCTATAACTGCATTAAACAAAACAGAAATTTGTAACATTTACATTAACATATAATATTATGTTGTGAATATTGGTTTAAGGTGTGCACTGTGCTATAATTAATAACAATAAACACACACGCACACACACATATATGTTCACATTTCAGTGGAGACAAAGGGGAATTAGCCCGTTGACCATTTGTTTTTCAATTGTATTTTTTAACACTTAAATTAATTTATAGCGTAATTTACATAAAACATTTGAACATCTAATGCAATTGTGAAGACCGTTGCACTCGTTCCCCTAAAATCTAGCTCGGAACCTGTCACTGATAACAACACTTAAAACTTAAACGGCCCGTGTGCCGAGTTTGTAATGCACCGCTCATAACGCCCAATTAAAATAGCATTGGACCGTGTAATAAATTTATATGCATTTTCGTGGTTTATGCATTGAATTTTGAAGAACGGTCCATGGATTGGTAAATAAAACGAGTTTTGGACAATATTTATAAATTTCTACAGTTCATGCGTGAACCTAAGTACTGCTCAGGTACAACAGTATCACAAATACAACAGTTTAAAAATTAAATTTCACCGCAAACACACATTAGGTGCACCTAACCGGTAACCGAGATTTCGCGTCTCGACTAACCTAACATATTTCAGTCGTATCACTGCGAGTATATAGGGGTGGCCATAGCATTTTCACAGTGCAATCGCTATACCTGTACAACATACTCGTAATTCCGATATTTAGTTATTAAATTAGGTATTGTGTCGTCCGACGTTTAATGACGCGTGTAAACACAAAAAAACTCGTTTTGTTTGACATTACCCGAATAACGAGATGTAACAATATTAAAAGGCAAAAAATAAAATAGAGTCTTGAAACGGTTTTTAAAAATATATAAGTATTAGGGTCTGGTGAAAAATAGGATATGTTTTTAGAAGTCTGGTCCCGAATCGCACATATAAACACGTGGTATTGTCATCTGCCGTTCAAATAATGGAATGAAACTTTGAACATCGGGGATACGTGGTAATCGTGATACACGATCAAATAACTATCGTTTTAATTGAAATGATAATAATCAACTTGATATTTGTCAAATTAACATTGATAATACTATACTGTACTAATGTAATTACAGGTATATTTAATTATGTTTGATAAAAATGGGAAATTTAATAAAGATGGGCCCATTACGGAAATACGCTGGATTGCGGAGCATCCTTCTGGATATTATCAAATGGACAAAAATGATAGGACTGATTATATGATGAACACAAAATCCAAGTACGCCAGCTGTACCGTCATTCATTCACCTTATTTAAGAATTTAAAAAGAAAAAAAAGCACGTCTCGCGTATTATCGCGAGACACCTTGGATTGCTTGGTCGTAAATGGTTATACAATAGTTATACAAATCCATATTTAGTTTTTTAATTTAAAAATGTATTTGTTTATAAAATAAATATATACTTTTGATGTGTATTCTAATTAACTTTACTAAATAGCACATAATCATTATCGACATAAAATACTTATATATTATTAAAATCATTAAAATAATATTTGTTTGTTTTATGTTACAATAATTTACCTATGTTTAAAATTTAAAAATCACAAATTCCGAAAGGAATATCGCGTTGGTTTTACAATATGTATTGACACTTTAACGGCTAGTAAACATGATTGAAACGATAATTGCATAGTTATAAATGTTTCAATTAGACATTTAAAGAGGGACTTTTGTGTTGAAAAAACTTAAAAAAGTATTTCTAAAAACTGGAGGAAAACTCTAAAAAGAAATAATACTCTAATAAGCAAGTATGAAAATGTACCTATGTAGAGTGTAGACACAAATTTTTTTTAACAAAATCTTAATCCCCCTTCCCTAATCCACTGAGATTTCTGAGATGCTTTTAGAATGTATATTTATTTTTTATTTTTACTTTATCTTTGCTCTTCAACATAAAACAATAATTCAATTTTGTACTACATACTTAGATTTTACGGGAATAAACAAAGTAGGTACAAAGGAGGCGAAAAACATCCAGTTCATTATTTTGTAAATACACGTACTTTTTTATTTGCAGTTGTATAACAATTATAAATTAGTCAAGTCATTTCTACAATATTTATACTAATACACTGTGTTTTTGGACATTCACTGATTACAAATATTTTCTACCTGATGAGATGATAGTGTTATATTCAGTAATAATTGAATAATCTAATCGAATCGAGATCACTTTATTATAGATTTTATAATTCTTATTTTAAATGTTAATTATTAGATGTCTATAAAAATAATAATTATAATTAACAATATTTCATAATTTTTTAAAAATATTTAAACAGAACACGAGGAAATATACCGTGAGATTGTTCAGAGTCATTATAACTAAACTAAAAATGTCTGTGAAGGAATTACTGAAAAAAAATATATATATATATCAATCATGTTTCGTTAAACGAATACATTTTTCCGATGTTGATAATATCTAAACGGGCGATTAAAAAATATATTAACATGTCACTCGAAGGAAATGATTATTATTTTTTATTATGATAAGTCACACCTAACGCACGTAGATTTTCGTTTTCCGAACTAAGATTGCAAATAAAAACAAAAAATTATATTCGAGTACAAGTACAATAATACTGTAACTCGTTGGTACGTATATAATGTTATTACCCATATGCACCTATGACGTCGAAGTGTAAAAAATATTTGTTTTTATTTGAAAGAAAACAATATTGTAAGTGTTCCGAATTCCAAACGTGAAATCGCTTAGGATTATATTGTTTTTCACGACTCAAACAGAAAAGTAAAAACGGATATGGATACCGGTTAAAATTAGGTTTTGCCGTGAAATTGACTTGGTTCACACCAATTCTATATACCTAATACGAAACGATAAAATGCGCGTGTACGAGGACGCGGCTAACCGTCCGAATATCGTCCGTATCGGATTTCCGGCGAGCGTATAAAAGGTAATGTGAAACTTTTGGAAGTCAAAGAAAAACCGTGTACAAACATAGTGCATGTACACGCTAAAATATGTGTTCTTGGGTAAATAAGTAATCCGTTTCAAACGGATTGTTTCGACAAATCGGACAAACGCGAATTCACGAATAATACGCGAACGGGCTTTTTCCCCGTCGTGCACCGACTACATTATATTATTATAATGTCCCGTTCGGGCGAGATAACGTTTTAATTTCAATATTGCACACGCTACAACGGCTCGAAAGTTTTTGGATTTTCATCGAAACGGCTGCATTTAAACTGTTATTGCAATTGAACCGTAAAATCGTTAAAACTCGTTATAAAAGTACAATGACAACAAAGCCCGAATGGCTTATATCCGATATAGTAGTCGCGCGTCTGTGACCGGACGAATTCCAAAGAGCGTACAAAGTTATCAGCCATCACATGCAGTTTGACGGTTGTCCGGAAACGAGTGATTATTTCCAATATCGAAACACGCAGATAACGACTACCCCGCCATTCCATTGCCGACTACGGACATACGTTCGATTTCTGTTTTTTTTTTCACCGTCCAAGGACAGTAAAAAACTAACGGTAAAATTCTCCGCCCAAATAGTTATTAGGTGGATAATCACAATTTTATTGTTTTTTTTTCTCCCATGATTTTATGGAGTTAATAATAAATCGAGTAATTAATTAATTATAATGACCTAATCGATCGATGTTAAAAGTTAAAACTTGAAACAGTTAAATTTTTTTTATTCCTGGTTTATTAAACAATCACATGTTCTATTCGTTATAACACAATAATACTCAGATAGATAATAAGTTTCATTTTTCAGTTTATATATTTATATATATATATATTTTTTTTTTATATATATAATTAAATTTAACAATGTAATTTTGTTTATTTTTTTTTTTTTTTGACACAAACGAAAATTGACAATTTATTAACTTGCTCGGAGATATTTTTAACTTGATAATTTTATAAGTTTATAGTTCATCCAGTGAGCTATAGTTTAGTTGAAAAATTAACAATAACTTAAGTTTATAATCAACTTTCCTATAACATGTCAACTATTTTATGTCTATCATTGCTAACATCTCATAAAATTATCTTACAAGTATTTTATAATACATTATACATCCCGTATAATATACAACACATGTATAATACAACACATGCGTATGTTTACAAAATGATCAGGTACTTATTTAGTATTAGGTTTCAAATTTCAGTTTAAAATAGGACAAAAAGTAGATATTTGATTCAAAATATATATATTTCTAATATTATACAATAAATGATAAAATATTAAGCGAAATGTTCTCTGAATTTTTATAATATTATCAATGAACTATATTGTTATAATTTTAAATTTTTTCAATATGGAAATATTAGAACTTTTTCCATTTTTTTTTTAATGTATAGTTTACCATATACCCTATAGTATACCATTATAACCAACACCAAAAATCGATTATTCATAATACTCGATATATAAAATTTTTTCGGCAGTTTCATTAAGGCAGAAGACCAAACGTTCTTCTATACGGAAACATAATTATACGGTGTAACTACCAATACATACATACATACATACATACATACATACATACATACATACATACATACATACATACATACATACATACATACATACATACATACATACATACATACATACATACATACATACATACATACA
>JAIPRL010012190.1:0-12381 GCA_025469235.1 Pemphigus obesinymphae | reverse complement strand
GTTGTTTTTCTTGTAATATATTATTACTATTATAACTATTTATATATTGAAATATATAAATAGTTTATTTTAATAAATTATCTTATCTTTTTATCTAGATAACCAAAATGTATCTTTTATCTTTATCCTAGATAATCCTTTTGTCATTATCTATATCTTTTATCTAGATAACAAAATGAGTTATCTGTCCCAACACTGTTAATAACTATAAGGAGTTTGTTATAAATACGCAATCAATTGTAATATAGTATATAACTACATAAGTAATTGTACCAAAGATCAATAAAAATATAAATAAATATTTATTTTATTAAAAACTTTATGAATTAATTTTTTAAAGAAAAAAGCCTAATCTTTCTTTTATTATCACGTAAAGATAAAATTACAAAACTATATTTTATTTATAAATATTATAGTTACATTTTTTCGTTAAATATTTGAATTTTATTATGTGGCAAAAGTAATTCAATTTGTTATATTAATTGTACACATTAATAATAACATTTTAAAATATTTTCAAAAATGGTTATGATTTCAACCCTGAATGATTAATTAATTACAAGAAGATAATACCATTAAAATTGGTACAACTTTTATTATTAAGTACCTCTATTTATCATCATCATATTATTATTTTTTTGTTGTTTTTTTTTGAACTATGTACCTATGTATAGTAATTATACGGAGTAATTTTTTATAATTTTAATTAATTGTGCATTAATATAATATATAAATTAACTTTCATCATAATATTTAACGATGTTTAATTGGACTTTTCAACATTTCCACATTTCAAAAATCGAGAATGATAAGTCCTAATTCACAAATACAGATTAATTACCTACTATAATCGATTACACTCATATTATATTTATTGGTAAACACATTTCAATTCATTGGACTTTTATGGTATTTTTCAAAATGTTTTATTAAATATAATTTATGTATAGTTGTAATGTTGTGTGAAACCTGTTACACTAGGACGAGAACTGAGTGAATTGAGTCTCGAATTCTAATAAAATTCTGAGAATAGTAGTTTGATATATTTTTTGATTACCTGTCTACTTTGTCAACTTAATTCGGCAGAAACACTTTATGGGTGATATCTTATATAAAGTGAACGCTAGATTCTATCGCAGGCGGAATATTTTTTAAATTAATTAATTAACAGTATTATTTCTTAAAAAATATCGGTCACCTACTATTCCGGGTCCCAAAAAAATACATAATTCGAGGTATACGAAACGCATTAAAAAGTAATTCCACTTATGAAGTGTTGCACTAAAAAAAAATTTGCCACGAAAATACGCTATTATAGTTTGGGATGATCGTATATTTTGAAAATTCAAAAACCGAGCAATAATAAAAATCATCAATCGTAATAATTTTCTGCAAAAATGTCATAAATCGCTTTAAAATTTGATAAATAAGCAAAAGAGATAAAGAAAATGGTCATTCGTAATCTATCCTCAAAAAAATGAAACACCACTTCCGAAAGCGGGACAAAAAAGGCTCATGTTTAAAGTAATCCTAGTGTAGCGTCCTCTCAAGCCCAATTTTCTTCGTGACCAAAGATATAATAATAATATGTTTGTTGACATATTTTCTCTCTCGTGTGGTACTCCAATTTATTTCGAACCAGTTGTGCGTCGTGCACGGTGATCACAAATCAGCGCGCGACGGCTGCTATACTATAGGTCGTGGGGTGGCGACGGGACGGGGTAGGCAGCTGCAGTATTTCGAGCACACACGGTGACGCAACGGCAGCAGCGGTGGCCTGCGCAGCGCTGTTTCCGTACGATGGCGTTGTGTAGAGGACGACCGTCTGACCGGCGTGAAGGGGGGAGACTGTTGCAGCGGGATCAGTGACGGAGGAGTTGGAGGATAGTGGGGACAGTGTAGAATTCAAGGTCAACTGCATGCATGTGTTTATATATACGAGTGTAGTGTCGATGACGCGGAACAGTATGTAGCCTTTGTATACGATCCAAAAAACGCGCACGATTATAATGCGTGCTGCAAACGTGCGTCGCTTGACAATGAGTCAAGTGAACGTTCAGCCTTATACAGATTTATATACAACGATTATACTACTATAGTCACTAGAAAATAGTCACTCAAAATTATTTCTATTTTATTTATGAAACATGTAAATGCATTATTTTTGGTATCTATTAGTGTCAGTATACATTTTTATGGAAATTTTAAATTTTAAACTTCATTATATACGCGTATAAAACATAAAACTTGAAAATAATTATTGACCCCAGCCATTTTGACCAAATTTGATTGTTTGGTATTTATTAAAAATTACGAATTGGACTTAAAAAACGCAACATACACACTTAGGGGCAAAAGCAAGGGGGGGGGGTTTGGAGATTGAAATTCCCTACGAAATTTAGGAAATATAAGAAAATATACAACCTGGTTGGAAAAATTTTCTGCGAGATAAAAAGTACTAAACCAAAACTAAGTAAGGTTAATGTTACTCAGGAATTGATATGGTATGTTGTATATATCATATATATATATATAATATATATTTAAATATAATATACCCAATAAATTATATAAATATGTAAAATACAGATTAGGTATATGGTCGTCTATAAATTAAAATTTTTAATTATGGTTTTTTAGGTGGGTATTTAACTATATTATTATAAAATTATGGAATAGCATAATTAAAATTGATTTTAAAATTTCTCAAAAATTAAAATTATAAAAAGCAGTATAAAAAAGTTACTATATAATAATATGTACCAAAAATAACTTATATATATGCTATAATAACAATTATAATCAAATTTATGTTCCTTAAATAATAATATAATGTACTAATTTCATCTATATATTATCGTTTTAAATAGATTGTATTATTTAATTTATAACAAACAATATGACTACTTATAAGTATGTTTACATAATTTAATATATTCTACCTAGTTTTATTATAAGCACTAACATGCATTTTTATACCTAAGTATAACATTCAAACATACATATACCTCTTATAGGTAGAAAAGTTACATTTTTAAATTTTTTAAATTATTTTGTCTATCTTTATCAATTTCTAAAATTTTTATTATAAAATATATAGTAACAAATAACGTATAGCCGATGTGTGATGATAGTGATTCTATATGATTAATTTAAAGAAATATAACATTTAAACATTTTCAAATCTCCCCCTTAATTTTTTCCTTCGTTCACCTTTGCACATATCTGATTTTCAAGGGGTTATAAATATAGACAATTTATAAAAAAGTTCAAGAAAAATGAAAATCTAACAATTGAAAAATGTTATATGCATTTTAAAAATAAATAATAAATCGTCCCATTAAAATAAAATTTTTTTTTCTGTTTGTTATTTAAGTATTATTTAATAAAGTTGTAATGAAAATATTCTGAATTTTTCATTTATAATAACTTTAAGACATCGTACAAAGATGAAACAAATAATAAACGATAAAAAAAAAATATAATTTTTAATCTCCCGGTTTTTGATATGTAAATTTAAACACATATTATAAGTTGTTAATAAATTAACTTTTTTGGGTTTTTTTTATTAAATATAACTACTAAAAAAAAAAAAAATTAAATATCAAAAATGTCAAATTTATCTTAGGTATATATTAAAAAGAACCATCTACTGTTATATTATATTTAGGTAGGTACATCATACATTTTACAGTGACTGTATACTTAGGTCTCGTGATAATTAATTTTTTTTTTTAACATTCTAGTAATTACGTTTGTATTTTAGCTAACATAAGTCACAGAAGAACAAAACATATTGTACAATATTGGATAGTTTTCTACATATTATATACATCAGATTCTGAAAACGAATTTATCTTGACTCTTGAAAGTATTATTTCATCTAGTAAGACCAAGGCTCACTCGCGATTGGTCAAATATAGTTGAGGTAATTGATGAATTTGATTTCAAATATTTTTTCATGCGAAAAACACAAACGGTAATCCATATTTATAAAATCAATTAAAAATTTTGTGATAAGGCAGTTTTTTGAGAACCATATACGTATATCAGGTATAAAACAACAATATTTATAACCGTCGTTTGTGCAACCCAGATATTTTACTAAAGTTATTGAATCATTCACTAAACAACATTATTAGGATTATTTTAATGATCGGTAAACGCGTACGCCAACCGAGCGTGATTTACGCACGGAATTTAGTAACACGGGTTTTTATTAGTACAACGCTCGTGTGAACGCCGCTTTATGCATGCGTGGTGGCGTGGTTGCGCAGAGAAAGCAGTACGTTCAACGTGGCTGGGTCAGAGCAAGACACAGCGAGAATGCATTGTCGATGGAACGATGATCGGTGGTGACCTGCTCGTCGACGGCGAACTGTATTAGCGGCGGTAGTGCTCCGGCGGTGGTGCTAGGTACGGAGCGTTGAGAGACGGTGTCGGTCCGGGTGGTGGTGTGGTTGTAGGTGGGTGGATGTATGGCGACGGGGTAGCCCTGTAGTGTCAGCCCAGTAGGGTGACGGCGGCGCATTGACGGCCATGTGGCGGGGGTCTTCGGTGGAACGAGGGGTGGGTGGGGTGTTGGTGACGCGACCGCCGGAGCGACGGCATTGGCTGACGGTAGTTTTGGTGGTGGAAACGGACGCGGCGGTCATGAGCTCGACAAAAGGGCACGAACCGCAGCCGTTCGACTCACTCGTGGCGTCCGCTACCCGCAGATAAGTCGTTTCGACGTTCCGGTGTATCTATTTTTTTCCGCCGTATTTTATCGTAGTTCGTTGCCACCGTCGTCTATATTATTACACTGGTCTGGAAACTGCGGTAAAAGAAAAAATAATTCATTTTAGACTTTCCGAGTTAAAAAATGAAATATAATAATATTGCTTTTTTTCAATTTCAGTTGTTCGATTTCATTAGACGCCGATTAAAGTGACTGTTGTCACACTGCTTTCTGACTGTCATTACACTATATCCAAGTAGTTCTACGAGTTGTTGAAGGTGAAAAAAAAAATGAAAGATTTTCCAAAATAAATAAACAAAATTTAATATTATTTTTTTTTCCTTTTTCAATGTCAGTAGTTTGATTTGATAAGACACTAATCAAAGTGGTCGCCGTCACACCACTTTTTGACCATCATCAACGTCGCTGCTATATGATATCAATATATTCCTGCGGATTCTCCAAGGTAAAAAAATTAAAATAAGTAATATTTAAAACATAAAATTAAATGATTGATTGGATCTCTGCCCAGCATACCTGGCTGATGGAATTAATTTTATGATGATTAATTAATACTCGGAAATTCATGCCAACACCAGTCTACGGTTTGTGCAATATCTCGAATTTCACCGAAGACATAAATAATAATTATATTAAGCAAATTTCTATTTTCAACGTTTTTGTTATTTTTATACACTTAAATGTTGATTAAATATATTTTATTAAATTTGCATTAATATGGAAAAATGCAATATTTTTTAATTTCAGCGATCAAGTGATATATATCATCATCATTTTTTTTTGGCCATCGGATGCTTTCTTGATCATCACAGTTCAGGCTACCCCAAATAACGCCAACAATAGCATCTCATCAGGCGATGGACCGTCAACAGCAACATTCTTCGATTTTAAAATCGGTAAGTATGGATTTTGTTCAAAATTATGTCATAATTTTACAATATGTATACGAGTTAATGTTGTCATTATGAGGAGTTACTGATTTTTTGTACATATCTTATTTGATTTATTTTTATATTTTGTTAAAATTTTGTATGTATCGACTTATTTTAATAGTTTAGGCTATGGTTTAGGTGTTTTAATATAACACTGTATTATTGATTTTATTTTAACATTTTAGGCTTAATTATTACATATTATTAGCACACCTTAGCTACGTTTAAGTTTATAAATTCATGAAATTCCATGTACCTATAATTCGCATACAATTTTTTTTAACGGTCACCCAAACACTATTATATAATTCCCCACTTTAGCACCACTGGGCCGATTTTTCAGGATTATCAACATTTTTCTTTATACCAATTTCACCATTTTTATCCCAAACGTTTCGTCACTATGACTACGGGGGGGGGGGGGAGGGATCGATATAAATGTTTACTACGCCACTTTTTATTGCACCATGTATCTGTTAAATATTTGTTTACATATTTATAAAATATTATATTTTTTTTACTATCAGCAAACCGTAATAAATTATAATGCAATGGAAATTGTTTTTGAGTGAAGAAGGGGCAACTATTTACCTTGTAGAGCTCTCATAATGACTATGACACTACCTTGTATGCTTTAAAAATGGATATATTATATTATACATTATTGTATCAATACTGATTACGAAATGAATGGTTTGATTATTCTAACTGAAGTCATATAGGTGGGTATATGATAGGTATATGGGGAATGTCGTGTGTATTTTGATTGAAGAATTTCATTAGATATTATTACCCTACCCTTCTTCCTCAATATCCATATTAAAATTCATCGTTTTATAAAAACATCCAATTTATAGACAAGATTACAACCATTTTTTTTAAATTAAAGTCAGTTACTTCTTTAAATGCAACGCTGAAGTTAAAATCGATATAGCTCTGCAGCGCGATTGTTTCATTACATAAACTGTTGTCATCATTTAAAACATAATCTATTATAGTTATAAATTATCAGTCATCACACACTAGCTAGATTTTTACGGTTGAATACCAAATTCTAGGAAAAAAATACAGTGATGCTTGTAATCATTTCATTCATTTTATGTGATGTAATATAACGATAACGATACGTTTAGTAAGTATTTGTTTTCAATTAGTTTTGATACGTCACTAAATGCAATCGTGAAAATCTAGACAATTTATTTTTATCAGTTGTCACATAATATATCGTTATCACACAGGTAATGTCCGTTGCATGTCCGTTCATCCATACAAGTAGCATAAATAGTTATAATCAGGCTTACGCGATTATTTGACTTAACAATTTATTGCTATCCCATTATTAATAATTCCCAATCATTTAATCGGTTTATATCATACCAATATATAGGCATCATAAAAAGACCCAACTCCGTTAAGCAAAATTGTTTTAAAAGGAGTCACGTGATTAGTTTGCCATGGGATATGTGGCGGGCATATCCATAGTTAGCTCTACCCAATTAGTATAGGAAAGTTTTATCAATTTATAACAAAATTATGCAATATTTCCAAACATAACCTAAAAATTTTATAGGTTGTACAATTACTCTTTAATTAATATATATATATATATATATGTAATATAAATATATGTACACTCTGAATATTACTATTATACATTAATTTATACTAGAATATGGTATTAATATCAACAGTTGTTAACCAACATCTTAAAATTTAAATTTACGCTAAGTCAATAAATTAATTCATAATATATTATTAATTCATTAAGTTTGTAATAAAAAATATTATATTAGTTACATACCTAATAATAACGATAATAACGATTAAGAATTTAATTAATTAATAATAAATATTATTATCAAAGTTTATATATTGTATGCATATGTAGAGATGTGTAATGTTATATAAAGTTTAAAATGTATGATAGATCACGATTAGAAATATTACTTATTTTTTTCATAAAATAAAAAACTTCACTAACTTCTTTACAACGTGTGTTAAAGTAGCTACGGACATGCCCGCAGGATAGCGTTTAGCCATTTAATCGTTCGACGGTTTTTAAGACGTAGGTACATTGAAATGGACATCCGTACGTGTTTGGTCACCGTATTTTAGTTTTTATAGTAGGTATTTATATGTATATCAAACAAACACATTTATTGTAATATTATTATCGATAATGATATTGGAAATTACGGAAAATATATATAGTTATATACTCATGGGGACACGTAAAATAGTCAAAAATATTTTATTTAAAGAGTATTTTAGTCAAAACGTTTTTCACCCAAATAATATAAATAAATAATTATTTCTTACCGAACGGTATTTAAGGGCCATGCAGTCATACGGATTTTAGGTCTTAATTTGGTCTTAAATCTGCACGAATTCGATTATACGAATTTAAATTTTTAAAACGGATTATGATTCATTAACATGTTTATTTAGGATTAATCACGGCGATCAATAATAATATAAAAATTATGTGTTTTATAGTAAAAAATGAAAAACTAAAAAAAAATGGTTTTATTGTTCATTAATAACACAGCCATAAAAACGAATTTTAAAATTTGTCATGGTTAAACCATAGTAGATATGTTAATTAATTAAAATCCATTTTCAGAATTAAAATTCATCAAATTCTAGTCCCAAAATTTTCTAAGGCAACTTCATGTTTTTATATTACTTTATATGACTTGAAAATAATCGACGTAAAGTATTTTGACATGTGCTTGCGCGTACGAAAGTTATGGCTGTATATCGGGTGGCGATGTGACGCGGAGTCGCGATTATGGCGGCAGTAGATATGATTCTATGAAATACCATGATTATTATTGAATAATTATTTAATATAACATATTTTATAATAGATAGTTACTATATTGTATTACTTATACTGGTGTACTACATTAAAATCGAAATTGGTTTATATTTTAATTTTAATAATATAATATTTGTTTATTTTTCATCATTCGTTCATAATTTTTGTGTTCCGTGTTTTTAGTATTTTATCAATAATATTTTTATATACCTACCGGCTATCTGATATGTGCGATCTTTTACATGTTTTTATTTATTTTACCTACAGAGTGCTAGTTTAAAAATACATATATAAATCTTAAAATACTAACTATAGCACTTTACCCGAAAACTCTTTTTATACCCAAAAATACTATGTTCCTTCTATACTCCAAAGAAGTTAAATATTAAATATTTTTAAATTATTATTTTAACATACTTACCTATATACTAGTATACTTACTGGCTACTAGGGGCAGATCTAAAGCTCATTAAAGGGGGGTGAATACGAATAATTGAAAAATAAAGGGCTAATCCCTATTCAAAATAAATTTTATACTGCTTAAATAATGATAAAAAAATTCTAAGGAGGTGGTCGTTATTTAAGATTTATTGATTTTAAATTTTGAACTCAGAGCGATGTAAAATAAAAACAATACCTACATTTTTTTACAAGATTGTGTTTTTTTAGGTCTCTCTGCATTTTGTTAGATATAAAGAGTAATAGAGGATTATTCGGGTAGTGGACTTTGATAAAAAATTACCGAGTTTTATAAAAACCAAAAAAGTTTAGGAGGGGGGGGTATATAGTAATTAGTAGGTATGTAAGTATGTTATATACAGATTTATTCAGGTATCGAAGTAATGAAAAATAGTTTGGTGGCTAGTGGAAAAAAAGGTCTGTTGGTGAGAAGGTCGTGGTCAAATGGTATACGGGCGGTGAAAAGGTCCGATGGAGAGGTCGAAAAGGTTCAGTGGTGAGACGGCGTTGTGTCACCAGCACACGCTTAGTAGAATAGGTAAATAATTATTATTACTGTTATAATAATATTATCTGTATTCTTGGAATTTACAGCTCACACACACTAATGTCGAAATGCACACAATCACATTTAACCACGGCCGGCTGCAGTCCTATTAAGCAGAAAAATATTTGATCTGAACAGTTTTTAAACTGAAAATATCTAGATAAAAAATAAAACGAAAGAAAAATGCATTTTAGAAAATATTTTATCCAAATAGTATTTACTCTCAAAATAAAACTGCAGAAAATATCTTATATGAAACATATGTTTGTCGAAAAGTACATAATATCATCGAATAGATACGATCCTATGGAGGATATTATGTAAATTGCCTATATCAAATTCCTTAAATTGAGATTCACTGACACATTCACATCTTAGGAGTTAATATAAGCAATTTTAATTACATTTTCAGAAAAATTAAAATCGAACGATTTATATGAAATATAAATGTAAATTACAAGTATCATCTTATATTCTTACCCGTTGCAAGATTATGACAGATATACTACTACAAATTTTTAATTTTTCGATCAAATTAATATATTTTGTTTTCTGAAAATGAATACGGTATCAAACCAACATAAAAATTGGTGACCCACTCTATTTATTAAAATGTTGACTATGGGCTTTAATGTTATTCTGAAAGATTAGACGATATTTATTACAAAATCATATTAGATAAATTTTGTCACTATGATTATCAGGGCCGGATTTATAGTTGTGGAGGTCCGGGACCAAAGGATGGTGGGAAACTCTTTAGAAGCGTCTTTTCTTTTTTAAGCTCCAGATTGATTATGTTAAAACACGTTGAAGCTTATGTCGATCTTCTTTCCATTTATATTGAGCTTTTTTACTTATAAAACTTTCGTCATATTTTCTGTAAACAAAATGAGTTGAATACATATGTGTTAAATATTTTTAGTCTAAATAGGTATGGTTAAAAAATTACTTGCTTCATTTTAATAAATATTGGGTATTTTCCGCCGCCGATCGAACATTATCGGGTGGCCGGTATATTATTATATTTAAGACAAAGTATAGGGAAAGAAAGACAAATTAAAAATGTTCAACTAAGGCATCATTTTTATATAGGTAAATATAATATGTACAACATACCTAATATGAATTTATTAATATTTATGTATATTTCATTTTGTGATCTTAAAACAATACGAGTAAGTACCTAGTAGTAATATCTATATAGTTATACTGTTATAGATATTGTATAGCCGTATAATATTTAGTTACCTACTATAGCTAGTGCATACGAAATCAATGTACAATTATAAAATAAAGTAAATATATATAATACCTAATACATTTTTATTATAATATATTTGTATAATATTATTATTTATTGTCTACCTTATTTAATCTATAAGGCTATACGTTTTTTAATTAAATTCCTATAGGTATAGTCAGTAGCGTAGCAAAGGAATTTCGTATGGGCTAAGATAACATAATATTACTAGAGGTCCCTATTTCACGCTTTCCTGTCACATATCTTCGTAACTCCCTTCCGTCACATACCGATGTTACGCGTTTCGTTACTCTCACACGTCACTTAAGGAATTTATTCGTAGTCCAAAGTCAGTACACGAGAAAACGAGAATGAGAAAAAATCATACAGCGGCAATTAATGATAAATGTATGGAATTTATTAGCATGCGGGTTTTTCCAATGTACCTACCTACCTACCCTATTTATACTACATACTACATAATAACATAGTATAATATACTATTATATTACGTATATATAATATATATACGTAGGTATATATTATGAAATATTTTATTTACACATGAAAAAATATCCGTGATTTAAATTCACGGGTTTTAAATTTCTTATTTTACGTGAATTAAAATTCCCGTTAAAACCGGAGACCTATACATATTACCTATGTAGATAATAAAAATGTACTTAAAGGTGTCAAAAAGTATATTGATTTAAAATTTTATGTTAAATATTAAATAACACAAAATATAATAACAGTTAGGAATTAATTTTAAAATATATATTATAAAAATAACAGTATTTTATGTATTACATAATGCAAAATTAATATATTTTATAAAAAATATATAAAAAGAAAATATCCCTTGAGTATTTGTAAAATGTTTATAAAGGTAACAGTTTCGACTATTAGTTAGCATCAGGTTACAACCTGATACTATTAAGAGGATGCCATTATTTTATTATAAAAAAACTGTTTTGCGAGAAAACGTTGTTCTTGAGTCTTGACCTGTAGTTGTAATAAAGAAACTAAATTTTGACTTAATATGGTTGGTAAAATAATCTGTGATCTACCGTCGTCTTTAAAAATATCAGTTATACTTATGATATATATATATACATAAATAATTTTGTCTAAAATATTGTGCTAAAATTTTGTTTTTAATTACAACTACAGCCCGAGAACAATGTTTTCCTACAAAACAGTTTTGTTAAAAAATAACATGATTACACAATAAAAAAATGTGGTTATAACATAGATCTATTTTTAAATTACTTTTAAAATGTACTTAAATATTTTTAAATGATAAGACATTTATTATTTTTTATAAATTTTATAAAAATTGTCTATACAGAATACCTTAAAAATCGTATGTGTAGCGTCTTCTTGGTAGGTAATAATGTAGGTTAACTGATGATGAGTTAGAGACAAAACTATTTCAAACCTTTATAAACATTATGTAAATATTCTCTCCCTGGCTACGCCCTTAGGTATGGCGACCATACGTACTTATTTTCATAGGACAGTACTAGTTTTAGATTCTGAGCGTAGCGAGGGAGCTAGTGGTTTTACAATGATGTTTATTTTATTTTTTTTTTTTTTTTTTCTCTGTTAACAAATTTACTACCAGAAGGAGTGCTCCGA
>JAIPRL010012189.1:0-12382 GCA_025469235.1 Pemphigus obesinymphae | reverse complement strand
AACCATTTAAATGTTTATTGTAACTATTTTTTTCCGTGATATTATATAATATGTACCTATATAAATACAGTTTACGATTAATTAATTGAAAACTGGAAGTATTATAGGGGTTAAGTATTGATAAATATAAATGAGATTTTAAAACAATTTTAATATTCTTTTATACTTAAATTCATTTAAGTGGTTCGGAGCGTTAAATATTTTATAGCTGCCTATATTAATATTATTCTACTGTGTTATCTCACATTTACTTATAAATAATAACGAAAATATGCCACTAGTTACAACTTACTTTAATAGGTAGGTACCTACCTATATTGAAATTTAAAAAATAGGATAGACGTGATTTTTTCGTACATAAATACTTACATTAATTATGTACATTAATACTATAAATTCATATACATATAATTAATGAAAAATAAGTTTTCCTCAATTTTAAAAAAGTTTGGACAGCAGACGTTTAGGGTGTGCTATAAAGCATACCCGGCATACCCCGTAACTCCGCCTATGATTGTAACATAGACAATATCGTAATGTACCCATCGTATTTGATTAAAATAATAAAAATAATATAGTATTGTGCGTATTTTGGTGTTGAGTTACTTGTAGAATTATTTATAGATATAAATAAAAACCCAATTTTTACAAAATAATTTGTTTCTATCAAATACGTATTTTGAAAACAATGTTTTCATCTTCAGTGTTAAACAACTAGGTACTGCGAGATATAATAACTCAGTAGTTGTTTCACACTGAAGATGAAAACATTGTTTTCGAAATGCGTATTTTTTAAATAAAAACAAATTATTTTGTAGAAATTGGGTTTTAATTTATATCTATAATACAATATTGTGTATTTCAACTCTTCGCGATTTTTATAACACTACCAATTTTATTGTTGTAATATTAATTGTCACACGCGGTCAATTGTCACGCCATCAATTGACTCCTATCAATTGTCCACTATACCTATCTATTGACAGGACATCCCGCCGCCGGCTTTCGAAATCTGTTTGGAAATCACTTTATTTATTAGAATTTTTCTGCTGTCCTTAATTTTGTAACGATCATTTTTTTTTTTTTTATAATATATCTCTTTGGATTTCAGGTACAATTTACAGTATTACGGTCATGAAAATTGTCTGTTATCATCAATAATACATCAATGGAACTTTCAGTGTGCCTGAGAGAAATTTTTTTTCATAACGCATATGCGCGTTGGTGGTACTGAAAGGGTTAACCCGTCTCATTATCACTGTCTGAATTCTAAAAAACGAGAACGTATTTATTTACATGCAATATGTATTAAGTCAAGCAAATGAACCTTGCAATTAAACTATTAAGAAAAAAATTTTATATACCAATAATTATAGAACGGCGTCGAAATATAAACATTTATTATATACCATGGTAATACAAATGTATTATTTACTTAAATATAGGTTCCAACCACAAACCCATAATAGTGACGTATATTTAATTATTATATTAAGTAGACTAAAAGAAATCTCATATTCTAGTATACTTAAAAATATATTTGATAGTTTATAACCATATATAGTTGGTACTATTAAAAAATCATTTTTTGATTTCCCACTCCAAAAAAAAAAAAAAAAAAAATAAGCTCTTTTCAGAATCATTTATTTCATTCAAATTCAATTTATCCACTACAAATACCTTACCCAACGTACAAAGTACTCCCACCCCTACTGATACCATATGAGCAAAATAGGTATTCTTGACCAGACTTATTTTATTTTGATTTATAGTTTTATAAATTTGATTTGAAGCACTCATTTTTATTCACTGTATTTTTTCATTATTTATTTAATTTTTAGTATAATTTAAAACGAAAACTTAAATAATTTTGAATATATATATATATAAAAAATATTAAATAAACTGTATATTATTTATAAGAATTTGAACTTAAAATAAAAGGTATGTAACCTTTCCGATTAGGAACGCATAACTTGATCCCCCCTCCCCCCAAATCACGCTTTTGGATATTTATGAGTGAAATCGAGTGATAGAGTAAATATAATCAGTTTTAAGTTATCAATATTATTATTCTGATGTGTTTATAAGTAAGAGGATGTAAAAACTAAATTTTATTATACCCTATATATCATATCCTAAAAACAGTCAACATTTTTAAATAAATTAAAACTAATCAAAGCATAATGAAAAAATAATTCCAATAAGAAGGCGGTTGTAACGTATACATATATCCAATCTGCCGCTATTGGTTTCACTGAAAATGAATAACTAATTATTCAATAAATTAAAACAACTTAATAATACTCTGTAGACATACAATTGGATAACCGATTTTAGGATAAATTAAATAATAAAACAAATGTAAATTTATAATTTTTTTTTCTTGAACAATACAGTTCATTAAAGATTATAACAATTTATTACATATATACCTACCTATATATATATATATATATATATATATATGTTTATTTAAGTTTTAGACTTTGATAAAATGTACTTGGTTGAAGTCTTTTTTAAAAATGTCTTTAAAAAGAACAATATTTGTATTGTTTATCATTTATCAGTTATGACCATGCTTGGGAAACAAAAATTTGTTGCCAGTTTCCTTTGAAATCTAATTTATTTGTATTATAAATGTGAATAATACCGAAGATAGGGGATCATCTTCAGCCCCTTATCCCATCTCGGGTACGTAACTGCTCAGTCAGTCCCACTTAATGTGGTTTTCACAAGCCACAGAGACCTACTGCGAGTATTGGTTGAATAATAAACACCTAGTAAACATCATTAGTCTTAGTAAAATAATAAAATACATGTAATGCATGCCGGTAGAGTTTCCACCGAAGTTCAAAGGAAGATTATGATTATTTTCGGAAGAAGGGCCAAGTGAACGCTGAAAAATATGTTTAGAAAATTTATTCTAAAAATTTCTCGATACAACTCATCAAATACGTTAAATTATATTGTAATTATTTTTTACTTAAAAATTGCAACTTGTTATTTTTGCTAAAATACTTTTTCGTTTCTTGGTGTATTACTGTGATGAAAATACGTAAGCTGTTACAAAATATTGAAGGCGCTATTTTTATGTTAAAATTAACTTGAGCACTTGTGATTGTCATATTATAAATTATTATAAACCCAAATCACAAAAATTATGCACTTTTAACTGCATATACGTACTTATTTGTATTAGTTCTTGGTTGGCGTGGTTTGCGCTGAAGATTACAACATAGTTGTTGAAATAATACGAATGTACATTTAAACGTGTTCGTGCGATTTGGGTTTATATAATAATTATTTATAAGTGTTACTTTCATTACGTTACTGGCCAAAGCTGATCAATATATATATTTTAAATTTATGTTATGAATATACTCTTCACTGTTGAACGAATTTATAACAGTATATATATTGTCATAATATATTGTTGTATATAATTTGTTCCGGAATTTAGTTTTGATTGAAATAATGGCCGAAAATCAAACTCTTAAATTTTATGTGACAAATTCAATGTAAGTAGCTATCGTGTTTTTTTCATAGTTTTTGTAGTTTTCCGATTTCAAGTGTAGCGAATATCTATTACGGTTATAATGTGATATATAATGATATTTTTTTCTCCGAGAGCAACTTTTCGCTCAGATTTATGAGTCGAGTAATAATTTTGGAGTACAGAATTTTTGTTCGATAGATACTAGTTCTAGTTGGTACTTTGAACTGGTTAGTTTTCGATTTTTCCAATAGTGTCCATATGCGTTTAAGAAAAGCTACCTTTTATATCGGAATCATTATATAAATGTATAAGGGAAATATGATAAAATAATAAATAAAATTGTTGTGGTTATTTACCTATTTTTATTTTTCAATTATTACACCGAAGCTCCTATTAAAATCGTCTTATTGAATGTAACTATTTATTATTACTTTCAAATTTAATACATCCACAACAAGTATCTTACTCTCAGAGAGAAAAGTGTAAATTTTTTTTAAATAAAAAATTGTTTGTATGTCATTTATAGTATGATTTTTTGTATGCTTTCGACTTAATTTATTTAAATATTTCTAGATTTTTCCGAATTAATTTAATTTTGGGCATTAGCCGTACATATTTATTCTTTATTTTTCTATTTATATATTAATTATTGATCATAAATCGAGATGACGCATAATCGTTTTTCCACCACAGTTTGTCTATTGTATATACGTTTTAATTCCCATTATTGTTGGAAAGATTCGTTTATAGTCGCTTTATAAATACAGTTGTCTCGTATACACATTTCATCTCTGTGAATATTGCTCTATCATATTCTTTTGATTTTAATGTTATAATATATAAACATTCAAAGAATTTTGTTTTATAAAAAATTTTTTTTCTTATAAATTCAAGTTGCATTATGTTCCGAACTTGACAACTTTCGTTGATTGTGCATTCGAACATGGGGAAAATTTTTTATTGTTCATATATTTATATATGAACAAAATTTATATACGTATAAAAACTCATTTTTATTTTGTCGTTTAGTATTTTCCAGTAATTTATCACATTTTTTTTTTTCAATATTACAATTTTAATATTCCTTCATATAAATATATGTATACAAATTCGTGTATAAATAAGTATCTACTCGTATATATGCAGTATTTCAATAGTTTTTGCAATTTTATGAGATACACAACTAGTACATTTTTTATTTATGTTTTATTTTACCTAAATAAATAATATCTTCATCTACCGAAAATTACAGGACATTTTTATGAATCCCAAATTAATATACGAGTAGATAAAAATGACGGGGGTTTTCCCAAGTCTCTGAATATATTGAAAAATTAAAGAAAATATGCAATTGACATTTTCTTAGTTTTTCAAGAACCTAAAAATTATACCTACTACAATACTTAAACTTACGAATTCAAGAAAATTAAAATAAATATGCCCTTACCTCAAAAATAAATGCACTTGCGATCTTCGATTTTATGATAACCGTAAACAGAAAAACTGCACTCTATTTTATAGTCAACTATAAGTAAACATATTTTAAGCAATTTTAATGATTAAAAAGTTTTCTGTTCCTAGATACGATTTATAAAAGATTTTTTTTTTTATAGTTTTTGAAAATTCCTTGTATTTTTTGAGAATATCATTAAATACTATACCTGGGTAATAATTACTGACAGTTATGCTTGATGCAAATTATAAATCACGATTTGCATAAATTATTAAATATTAATTTAAAGTTTTTAATTGAAATTAATTATAATAAGAATACTGAATAATGTAAAGGAAAAAGTTATATAGATATTCTTGTTAATCTGCATTATATTTCGTTTGACAAAATATACAGGATTATATAATACTTGACGACTTGAATTTTTAAAACGTTAATTATCATGTTATTCTAATTTAAAAAATTGTCTTTGACCTTTTCGTTCGGTTAAACTTGGAATTACTGTGAAATGTATTAATTTCAGAATCATTTTTATTTACATAATTTATTCAATTTTTTTTTTTTTTTGTATAATGTATAAATTATTCAATAAATACCATTAATTTTAAGTATTAAATTTTAAAATTTTAATGTAATTTATATTAAATTTTAATCATTTCTTTCGATAAAACGATTCAAAAAAAATTACAAGGTAGCACAATTTTCCAATTTTCAAAAATTTTTCGTAGTTTTCCTTTACGCTTAAGAAAATTATTATGCGCAAATCGAAAAACGACATTTTAGAGTACCAATTAAAATTCATTTTCTGACACAATATTTTTTATTCAAAAACTCGTACTGAATTCTATCTATCCAAAAATGTGTAGTTAGGTATACTGAATAAATACATAAAATAAAATATATTTATATCGGTAATCATGACAAACGTATATTTGTTATTTTCTAATTTATAAAATTTTTTCGTTAAATCGGTGGTTTTTCGCTACTTTTAGAAGTATATTTTAAATCCATTTCATAAATATTCTTAACTACAAGTTTGATATTATAGATTTAAATGATTATTTTTGTAAAATTAATTAAACCAAAATAAAATATTATCGTTTTCACATTATAGTTTGTTATTATAAAATAATATTATGGATTATTTCGGCGTACGAGTATTTTTTTTTTTTTTAAATATATACTAACATGTATATGTTTAATAATGGTAAATTTTATGAAATATCAAAATGAACAATGAAAATAATATATATACGGACGTCGGACATGATAAATCGTAATAGTATCAATATATCAACCATAGTGGATTGCTTTTTTTTTTACATTTTAAAAACGTTAAAAAAATTAATATTTAAAAAAAAAAAATGTAATAATAAATGTACCTATATGAAACAGCCATTTACATAATCATAATGATATGGGTACGAATAAATAATTGATAATATTTCTGAATAATATTGTCATATATACGACATATTCCGTGATGTAGGTATATAATGACAGAATAAAAATTAATCTCTGGTCATATACGTAAGTATATTCATATATATATAGTATATATAGTATATTGTATATACATATAGTATATACCTATATTATATAACACAATATTGTAATAAAATATATATACAAAAATTGTACTGTAGAGATCAGAACAACCCGATAAGTAGTATTCATGGGGGGAAAAACGAATATTTTCGTTTTTTTTTAGAATAATTTTCCACATATTTGGGTGAAAATAGAAATTAATTATACATAATCGATCAATATATCATATTTGTGTTCATTATTACGTTGAAACTTGCAGTAAATTGTAGTCCAGGAAAATTAGATAAAAAAAAAAAAAAAAAAAAATATAGGAATGT
Source organism: Pemphigus obesinymphae (assembly GCA_025469235.1). Taxonomy (NCBI): domain Eukaryota; kingdom Metazoa; phylum Arthropoda; class Insecta; order Hemiptera; family Aphididae; genus Pemphigus; species Pemphigus obesinymphae. The sequence goes on along the minus strand of JAIPRL010012189.1, from coordinate 5,565 downwards.
TTTGAGCTAATTACTGATATACTAATACTACTAATATACTTAATTACTAATTATTCGAAAGTTGATTCCGGTACACATTTACACTACGTACAAACAATTGAACAGTATTTGTTTTTCCTTCGCAATGAATTTGTAAAAAAATATTGAAACTGTATTTTACTTCCTCAGAAACTTAATGTATATCATATCATAATATGCTAAGTACATTTTATGTACCAATAAAGCCCAGTTATAATTGTTCCTGATGTATACGTACGGCGCTGTATTAACAAAGAAGGAAAAAAGTATGTCATCAGGCCAAAGTAGAGATGGATTTATCAAAGACTTTTGAAATTGTCGAAAAATTTGTCTTATGAAACACTCCTGACATTAAAAGGTGAAACTTATCCCGGTCTGTTTACTTCTAATGTTCTTATTTTAAAATTGAAAACACATCTAGTATCTACCCTGAAGTCGTTTGTTTCGTCTTCTGAAATCTATATTTTATGGGCAGCGAAATTATATACGATTTTGTTCATAGTTTCTAAATAGATTTTGTTCACATAATATTTATACTGCCAAGTGCTTTCATCTAGAATTTATATCTTCGGTAGTATTTTTCTCCAAGAACAAACGAAAATGTATGCAGTTAACAATGCCTGACATAGATCTTTTGAAAACGTTTTTGGACACAACGTAACTTGTTGCTGTACTTCCGAGATTGTTTCGATAAGATGGAAATTCCAGTTATGACTGTGTTTATCAGTTTTTAAGTATTCTTTAACGATGTATCTTCTATTTGCACTTACTCGAATTTAATAAAAATTACAAAAAAAAAAAAAAACCCCGAACCGTCACTCGAAAATATATTTTCCCCGAATTCTTTGACATATTATTTATTTAATACGCTTGTCGTTGGCGGCTTACTTTTCGGATTCTGACGAAGTATTGTGAAACGAAAAAATATGAAACGGATTATATAGGTACGTCAGTGGTATCAAACTTTTTTTTTGCAAAGGCCCTCCCATTCAAAAATAAATTTTCACGGCAGGCCAAAGATCTGAGTGCAGCAAGACACGTGTTTTGAAAATGACGAGTTCTTTTAAAATTTTTTCTAATATTTTTCTAAGTTTCTTTTTTTTAGATCAATTACATTATAATATAACATTTTTTCGTTATTACGTAATTACAGTTTTAACAATTTTTTGTTAATTTAAGGGTTAGGTAAATTATTATTAACTACTTATTACATACCTCGTCCAGTAGTTATCATTGCACAAAATCAATAAAACAAAAAATTAAATAGGTAATGAAGTATTCTGTAATACTAAAAATAAGTATTTACTGGACAATTATCTTGATTTTAATATAAATTTTTTCATTTTTACCGCGGTAAAAGTCTATTTCCTCACATTGTGCGACGGCCGTATTAAAAGCAGTGATTTTCTATTTCTGTCCGTCACACACGTGCTATGGCCAGTTTAGACTTTTTATATTTCCAATCTGCCGATCGATCTAGTGATGCGATAAGGGACCTGGAAACTTATTTGAATTTATTGTGAAATCCAAATAATTTAGTCCCACCAAAACTCAGTTAATACATTTAGACATTAACAAAATTAACAAATTATCTATATTTTTGTATAAAAATGATGAGAAGTTTACTTTACAATTCAGTTAAGTTTTCAAAATCCTTATTGCATCACTAGATCAATCGAAATGTTGGAAATAGAAAAGTTTAAATTGCCACGTTACTTGTGTAAATACAGAAATACAGAAAATTGTCGCTTCTAATCCTCGTAAGTATTTTATGTTATTCACTAAATAATCTATACCTATGCAAGTATGATGAATTAAGATAATTTAATTTTAATCCGTGACCAGCGTTATCATCAATCGTCATTAATTTTTATGCCTATATAATATAAAATATAAATTATAAATAGTATAGATTAAAGTTGTTATTGACAATGATAAATTAGTGACAACTTACTGTAAAACGTAATAAATTATTTAGTGGCCGGTGGTCACTAATATCAGAAATAGTTATCGTGCTACTAGTTACCAGGTTCTTAGATTCAAAAATTTTTATATGCGAACACTTAAAACATTTTGCAATAAATTTAGAATGAAGATATTATAAAACATTTTGAAAACAAATAAGTAGGCAGGTTTCACTTTTCCTCTAAACAATCTGGACGAAATGATTCATTTTTATTTTTACACATATGGGTAGGATGGGCAGGTAATATATAATTGACTATATAGAAATCATTGTGACCGAATTTTATTACGACGTAGACAAGAATCGATGAAAATATCTTTGCTTGTGCCATTTTCACATAACTTGTGACTTCGTGAGAATATTCTCCGGTAATAATCTTATTAGAATATTATTAGATAGAATCTTACAGAATATTCTCTACACGAACATCATTAACTATACCAATATCAAAGGAAAAATACATTCTATGTGGTATATACATTATACACACTTATACATTTTCAAGCGATTGAAATTGACCATTATTATTATTGTGGTTAATATTTTATTTTATTTGTTAGCTTATGAGTTTATATGAGTTTTGGAGTAAAGTAGATTTTTTTATAGTAAATTCAGTCTAGTTGAGATCTATAAGGTTGTCACGGTTACCTTTTTTATTTTATTTAATAATACCAAACTTCGTTTGGAGTCATTTTTTTTATCGAATGCAATGATTTATCATTGTCTTCAAAATCATTATATACACTTACAGTATCCTATCCGATATGCGAGGGAAGTAGGTACTCATACTCTTGACCAACTTTTTTAAACTTGAAGTTCCAACGTAGAATATTATCTTGAACATTTTTATGTATCAATATCGAATAACAAAGTTTATCAGTGTATTATTTATGAGCAAGTTTGGGTAGGATGTGTGTGGAGGGATACTAATGTTTATAGTATCTTGAATTCTCTTTTTTAAACTTTAAACTCTATTACATAATGAACTGTTGATTAAATATTAGATATTGATATATAAGATATTTTAGAAAAATATTCTGAATCGGAATATGAAATCAAAACTGCAAGTTGTACTTTAAAAAATATAGAACTTACAAATAATAAAACATATTATTATTGTATATATTTTATATTTTTATAAAAATATAGTATAATAAGTACCTATCTTAAGACTTAATAAAAATATAATTTTATATAGATACACAAAAATTATGAAATAAATAAATTAGGAATCCGCGAGTCCTAGTTTTTTTTAATTGGTAAATAGATTTCAATAATCACGCTCCTTTAGGTTTAAAACCTCAGATTATTCATAATATATCAATAATATAAACATTAAATAATAAATTGTTTTCAAAAATAAATATATTTATATTTGCATTTCAGATTCAGAGCGATGAAAGGAATATATTGTTTATAAGATGATTTATTTTTTATGTCTGTACCTAAATATTTTTTCGGGTAAAAGGAGTCAAGTCTGAGTCTTGGTTTAAGTAAACTTTTTGATACCTAGTAAATTTATTCTAGTTAATATTTCAAAGAGGTCATTATCGATTTTTCAGTAGTTTTACTAATCGCAAAGAAAAACTATGGAAAAACGGAAATAATAAATGTAGGGGAAATAACAAATTTAATTCCACGGATACCTAATTTTTGTTTTATAATAATATTATACTTACGGAACTTCCCTCAGAATTGTCTTTCGATTGTATTGATTTGTTTTATATTGATCCTTGCTTTTAAATATAAAATAATAATTATAATATGCTATCCTGTCCAAGAACCAAAAAGACAAGTAATATTTTTAAATATTTGTATAGATTTGGACGCCTTTTTTTAGATTCCGAGCGAAGCTATGTATGTTTTTTACAAATGTGTTTTAGTTTTATTTTTTTCATAACCCAAAATAAGTTTTCTGTACCCAAAAATTCTATTAGAACGAGCAATGCTGGGCAAATTAATAATTTTTTTTTAACTCATTTACGTTAATAGTTTTTTTTTTTCTTAACGATTAAGTTAAATTAAAAGTTGAGTTAAGTTAAAAAAAATAACTCATGAGCTTAAGTTAAATTTTTTTTTTGTACAAGTCAATAAAACATTACAGATATATATGTATCATTAAGTAGGTTTCTATTATTTTTTAGGAAATACTGTTATTTTTAACTTCAAGCATTTAAAAATTTTTAAAAACCATTAACATATTATTGAAAATACTAGAATGTAGTTATAATAATAATTATTAAAATTAACAACAAATAGGTTCATAAAAATGTTTGATTAGTAGGTACCTACTTTTTTCTTCAAAATACCAACAAATGGAAATCGCTCATTGATTAAAAGTAAATCGTTATTTAAAAGTTAATATATTCAAAAATAAGTTGTTAATAAAAATAAAGTATAAAAAAAGAAGTTAAAAGTTAAACTAACTTAACTTTTAATTTAACTATTAAGTTATTAACTTGTTAATGCTCAGTATTAGAAAGGAGGGCCTCTAATTATTACATGCTTACCCTGTTTTCAATAGCAAATTGCATTTAGTTGGTAGTTTTCCCTTGCCATAGATAATTTTTCGATTTTTTTCACTTTATCGGTAAAAGCATAAGAAAAAACATCCAATAAATCAAAGAAAACCGGTAAAATAACGATTTTGTTAAATTCAATTATGGGGATTTTTTTTGTAATTTAATGGACCTATAGTCTTAAAATTTTCACAAAAGTATATTTAAATACAATGTATTAACGTAATAGAAATTTTCAAATTTGTAGTTTTTTCATCTAAAAAGAGTTAATATTCGTTTTTAAGACTTGAATATTTTATACAATGTTAAAAGTGCGTTATTCGTACATTCAAAAATCACCTAAAAATCAATACATACTAATTTTTTAATGTCCATTTACATTTTTTATATTACCAATTTCAATTTTTCGACATAGGTATATCTAGTATATCTATTATTTCGATATGTAAATTTGTTCAAATATTGGAGGGAAAATTCTTCAGATAGATTTGAAACTTTCACCAAAAACCTATATATATATATAAGTACAAAATCAACATAAAAAAGTTAAAATTTGATCCCTAATTTTGGGCTATTTATATAATTTTTAAGTTTTAAAAGGTTTTTTTCATAAAAGAGTTAATTTTAGTTATTACCGACAGTAATACTCATGTTTAAGGTTCATTTAGAATCGATTTATCGAAAGAAATGATTGCTTTCAAATTCAATATATCTACCATCCAGTATCCTTTATACTTTTGAGGGATATACTTCTTCCCATATACCCAACGGCATTTTTTTTATTTCGTTGACGCTTTTCAATTGTTTTTGTTTAATAACGGTTCTCTCTTTGACATAAAGGGTTCTAAATTTATGAGATATTTGGCTTTATATAAATATTAATTACAGCCAGAAACAAGAATATAATTAATAATTTAATGAAATATATCAGCAGCCCCTGTGGAGGGGGCTAAGAATACCTCCAAGGTTTCCTCATGCCTGTCGTAGAAGTCGACTAATTGAGGTTGCGTCAGGTCGACAGCCGGCATAAAACTTGTCAAAAAGTATGAGAAGTATTAAAAA
>JAIPRL010012188.1:0-12382 GCA_025469235.1 Pemphigus obesinymphae | reverse complement strand
TTTATGCAAGTATGTTTCTTAATAATTATAGTTATTTAATAATAAAAAAATTTTCTATAAAAGTCGATCCTCAAAGGTGAAGTATATTTTTAGTAGATCGTGACCAAAAAAAGTTTGGCCGCCCCTGCAATATACTATACATTACATTAAAATCAAATAAAGACCGACATTTTTTTTTTAGTTTTTACACGAGACTTCGATTTTAAACTCCACGATATTTTGATGCTAACTATATTTTAGCGTAGAGGTAGCAAATTTATTTAGATTAAGTGTCAACATTTTATAATTGCATTTTCATAAACTATCATTTGCACAAAAATGTACCTACTTCATAGTCGAGAGGTATAGATAAGACCTATTTTACATAGGTTATCTCAAAACATACTTTATTTAAAAAAAAAAAAAGAATAATTTATAATAAAATGTTGTGCACCTAATAAGGTACCTGTATAAATATAATTGTACAGTATTTGTAAGAAATTATTCTCAAATACAAAATGCTTTACTAGAATAATTATCATATTTAAAATATATTTATACCTATATTATTTTCAAATATGTATTATAATTTAACGTTATTTTTAATTTAATACGAATAACATTTATGTCTAAAGGTAAATTTAATGGTTATTATTATATAAATGTAATATTGTATTTGATATTTTATATTAATTGTCAATTATTATTGTAGAAAAATGAAGAACGAGGAGAAAACATTTTTAAATAAACTAAAAGAGTTAAGTTTGAATAAAAACAATTATATAAGTATCAAGAATAATTTAAAAACAATCATAATAATAATAAGGACTTATGTAATGATGAGGAGAGGCACATAATTATCCGTTTAAAGATGTTGAATAGCTGTATATAGTTAATTTAAGAAAATAAATATAAATATAGTACAAATATAAATATAATACTATAAATATAGTATTCAATTCCATAGTACTGAAAATATAAATTTCCTAGAAAATAAATGTTCGCATTTGTTCATATTTCATGTGGATAATTATTGAAAATAATTATATGTTCAAAGCATTGTACATTTTCTAAGACATTTTACAACTAATAATGGACTCTAATATGTAATAATATCATACAAACAACATAAAGCCTGAAAATATAATATATTTATTCATATGCATAATGTATATTAATATCTTTACTTAATACAGATACTAAGTCCACTTACTAACTTTATTAGAATTTCGATCATATGAATCTAAACATATATACATTTTTGTAAAATGATGTTAACTACAAAATAAATGACAATATTTATTATACTTTGAATTAAAGCTTTAATAATATACTAAAAGAAGTACTTGGACTTAGTACATTACACATTTTCCGGTAGCAATTCGCGTTTAGTTGGTATTTTAAAGAAATAATTTAATAAGTCAATTTTTAATAATAGTTTTTTAATGCGTCACAAAAAACTACATAAATACGAGATGTCTTTCAATACGATTATGGTTACATACTTCTTTATAATTTCGAAAAAAAATGTATAAGAGTTGCGAAGTTTTCAACGAAAATATAATGTTGTACTGTACTAATGAAAAAATTCAAAAAAAATTTTAGGCTATTTAAAACATTTCTAGATTTTAGGTAGGTATTTATTGCATAAAAGTGGTAATTTTAGGATTTAGAACAGGATTTCTTTTTTATAAAATTGAATTCTTACAAATTACTTATTTTATTACTATATTTACATGATAAAAGTTTTTCAAAAATGAAATTTTTCCAATTTGGTCAATATTTGTGTAAATTATAGGGTTCGAGGACAGAAATAAAGCTATACTTACCCTCTACATCATCATCTATAAACATAATAGATAATATAAATATTTTATACCTATATTCTTCTTCTTCTCCTTCACCTTCTCTCCCAACTATTTGGGGTCGGCCACCCGGGTCCTACACTTCCACTTAACTCTATCTCCCGCATCTTCTTCATTTACTCCCACCTTACTCATAACACTCGCCATCACATTCCCCTCCCCCATCTCTATTTCGGTTTTCCTCTCCCCCTCCTACCAACAACATGCATTTCCCTTACTAATCTTACTACCTTAGTCTTTTCCCTCCTTAATACATGCCCGAGCCATCTTAATCTATTCTCTCTCATTTTGTCTACTATCGAAGCTACCCCTATACTACCCCTCATATACTCATTCCTTATTTTATCCTCTCTAGTAACTCCACTCATCCACCTTAAAATTCTCATCTCAGCGACACTCATTCTCAGTTCTATCTTTCTATCTACTGCCCAACATTCTGTTCCATACATCATTGCAGGTCTCACCACTGCCTTATAAAATTTAACCTAATAGATATCCTTTTATCACATAGAATACCTGACGCTTCTCCCCACTTCGTTCACCCACACTTAATCCTGTGTTTCATATCCTCTTCAAAACCCCCATCTTTCTGTACAACAGAACCTAAATACTCCACTTCACCCACCACATCACCACTTTACTCAAAGCTGAACCCTGATGTACCCCAACTCTGACCCTAAAATCTTCAGTTTCCCCACACAGACTTCTCACTCTTGTACTCGTCCCATCATACATATCTTCAATTATGTTTACATACACTTTTGGTAATCCTTTCTTCATTAATGCCCACTTTAAGATCTCCCTAGGAACCCTATCATAAGCCTTCTCTAGATCAATAAATTATAATATAATATAAAATAAATAAGTCTTCTATAAACATAATATATAAAATTAAATAAATATTTTATTATATCTTATTTTTAATTTGCATACAATATAATATATTATATTATACGTTACATTAGAGTTATTGAAGACCAAATTTCTTTTTTTCATTTTTAGTTTATATAAGTATAGTAATATATTGAGCACACTTACTGTAAGACCGATAGCCTATACACATTAATAAATTCTTAATAGAATATACTAACTACGGAATAAAACACAATATTTATTATATCTTATTTTAAATCTTTATAGAATATACATTATACTTTATATTACATACGTTGTATGTACGTTACATTAAGCTTAAGTAAAAGCTACAAATATTTATTTTGCATATGTACTACGTGAGAGATCAAACAAATAAGCACCAACAGCCTGAATCCCCTCTGATCACGAAAGTGTGCGCGCTAAAAGTTTAGAGGCGACTGGCAGCGATTTCAGTTAAAAAATAGGATACGTACCGCAACGTAAAATAAAAACGAACCGCCATATACCTACTATAGTCCACCGAATAAGATGTCTTGATCGCTCAATTTCGCATGTTATGTGGAAAATGAGAAGGAAAATATTGATTATGAAAATATTTCTGTGGTCACAATTTACAAACATGATAAACCCAAACCGAAATTTATATCAAAAATTTAAATACCAGTCAGTAGGGGTGGAAGCATTTTGCTTGTTGGGTAGTGGATATTGGATGTATTGAATTTAAAAATAATTAAAAATAATTTTACTACGTGTTTACCGAAATACTAGGAAAAATCGAAAAATTACCTGTATAAAGTACTAACTATATACCATTTTCTATTGGTAATGGTTTTGCATATAATTATCTAAGCACTTCTTCTTATACAATTTTTGGCAGTTGGTACAGACATAAAATAAACACATCTTTAAAATACCATTTTTTGCTTCCCACATAATCTTTTTTTTCTTATTTTTAATATAAAATTGACATAGAATCCTATTTAGATATTTAATAATATAAATATGAATTTAAATATTCCTCGAACATTGCAATAATAAAGCATCATCTATTTAATTCTATAATATTTTATTAAAATTGAATATTGTTATTTTATTGTAATTCCGTAAATAATGGTCCTAAAGTTTTGAGATTTTCACATAAAATATATTTAAATACAGTGTATAACGTAAAAAAATTTTGAAATTTTTTTTCAAAATTTGTGCAATTTATAGAAATTTTAAATTTTTTGATAAACAAATATCAATACACGCTATTTTTTTTAATACAGACATTTCAATGTTTTATAATACCCACCCATTTCAATTGTTCGACAACGTGTATTATTACTCCCAAATTTCCAAAAATTTTATAATTATGCATCATTTATTATTATATTTTACTATAATTATTTATATCTCTAAACGCAGTGCTATAATAATATACTGAAAAATGTGATAATATGATTATCAAATATGGGATTTATTTTATCTATTTGATTTGACTTTAACACCGTTTTCAATAACAAAATAAGGTAAATACTAATAACTTACACAATCAAGAAAAATTATAAGGTACAGTTTTCTTTAATACATTAATATAAATAAACAAATAAATAAAATTAATTTTTATTTGTATATTGCAAATAAAATAAAATGCATTGTAAGCTGACTTCACTGAAACAAATATTAAACTATTAGTCATGTTAGTATTATTCGTAAATTAATATTGTTCTTACCTGATGAACCTAATCATATACAAAATAACAAAAATAAGCATTGCAGAAAAAATTATATTACTTTTAATGATAGTCATTTTTACCAATGAATAAAGTATAAGTAAAAGTGTTGATAATGTTTTTTAAGTAATACATTTTTTGTAATATAAAGTGGAAATAATACATTTTTTTGGATTACAAAGGCTTTTAAATCGTTATTGAGTAAACACTAAGAAAATATAGGAAAAGGAAATATCGACATTTTATATTTGTGTATGTGTTTTTCGAAACGCGTGACGGTTTGAATATTACAAGATGCTGGACCGTCTAGAGGGAAGAAAGAATATTTATTGTTGAGCCAAATAAGCTATTTAAGTATATACAATTTTATTTAAATATTTATTATTATGTTGCTATGAATTTTTATTATTTTTACATTAATTAATTATTCTTATTGTATCTGCAGCAATACATGAAATTTAAGTTACCATAATATTGAATTTGAGTTACCTATCGTAGATTTAAAAATTTTATAGAGTCCAATACAGAAGACGGAAAAAATCGGTCTATCGAAGTCAACCATCGACACAAACACTAGGTATACATGATTTTTCCCAAATTGATTTATGTGACGAAAATAATTATGAAACGTTTTTCAATATTATATATTTTAATAATAACTATATATAATATGCATGCAACTTTAAAATTATACACAATTAAATTATACAAAGCCTCTCATTATATTAAACTATAACTTCTTTGATGCTAGGGAAAGGATTGACTTTTTACATTCAAATTTTATCATCATTGTTTGTTTAATACATTAAACAAAACTAAGTTGTAACAATATTAATATAATAACTAGGGGTTTATTTATCAATTTATATTCAAAACCTCCTACATAGACAAAATTTTATTCAAACGATATAATATAGAAAATGGGATACAATTATAGATAATTGCATAACCTGTAGGAAACTCATTGGATGTAAAGCTAGGTAGTAGTGGAACCGGAATGGAAGTACATCACTGGTGGTGGGTTATATAGGTATATAGAATTTTAAAGCAATATTAAAAAATGTCTATCAATAAAACGGTTTTGAGAGGAGATCGACGATCACAGTTGTAGGGGATACAGGCTTAATATGACATGCCATTTTTTAAACTTGACTTTTGAAAGTTAGTATAAATTATAAGCTAAAACCCGAAACTTGGACTACATACTTATTTCTATCCCGTACACAAATATAAATGAATAAAAAACTAAAGAATTAATTTTTTTATCAAAAAACTTGATTTTTTAAAAACGATGTACTATGTCATTTTACCCTGAGGGATCGGGTAAAATGACATACCTACTTTAATAAATTATATTTTTTTAAATGTATACAAATATTATTCATCAGTTGCTTAATTTGATTGATGTTTTGTCATTTAATCAAATTAAATAATCGGTAAAAATATTTAACAAATAGATTTTAATTACAATAACACAATATTCATAAATGATGTACCTATTAAAATGATAAACATTTAATTTAATCAAATGTAAAGGTATATGTTAACAATATTTAAACTACATTTTTGACCAAGTTTGCTGTTTGGTTATACGAATATAATTTGATAGCATTGTTTCTAAAAAAAAAAAATGAAATTTAAATTTAAATAAACATTGATACTAAGTACTTATAATGTACAAATTATAACTCGGATAAAACGACATATCACTAAGTCATTTTGCCCGATACTATAAAAGTTTTAAAGACTATTTTCTCATATAATAAATGCCAGTAGCAAGTTAATTATATAGTTAGATCATAGCTTACATTATGTTCTAAAACATAGAATGCCAAAAAAGTTAAATATAAGTATTATATAATTTAAAATTAATTTAATAAAATTTAAAAAAAAATCATTATCACCCAAACGAATTTTTATTTATCAATCCTTTGATAAGATAAATTATTAATGTTTGGAATAATATGAAGGAGTCTATAATGGATATATAAAAAATCTCTTTAGTCATCAAATAACAATATTTCCAATCAAAATACTGTTGTGTCATATAGCCCTGGTATGTCATATTAAGCCGGTCTCTCCTATATGTGAATATTACTCTATAGGAACTTTTTTTTAAATTATTCTTCGTAAAAAAAGAATGTTTGATTAAATGAAAAATATATAATAAAGTAATTAAAATAGTAAAAACATACTTTGTGATAATTTAAGATTTTATAACTATTATTTTGTGAATTAAGGGGATGTAACTAATTGTTATTTATATTATCTATTTCATAGATTATTTTTAATAATATATTTATCATTTACTACTTTAGATGAATACACTTTTTTTAGCAACGAGAAGAATAATTTTTTAAATAGATGGATTAATATAACAAGTTAGATTTATAATGATTTATATAAAAATAGTGATAAACGAATCCAACTTTTAATTAATAACACTAATAATATAATTATATAAATATAAATATATAATGTTGAGGTGGGACACATCATTATCCGATTAAAAAAGTTTAACAATTATATATAACGAATCACGTAACCTCATAGGTACTTACATTATATAAATAATTTAAAATCTTGAGATATATATTTATTCATATGCATAAAGTAACTAACATCTTTAATTAATACAGATATTTTAATATATTAAGTCCACTTACTATCTTGCTTAAAATTTTGACCACTTAAACCTAAACATATACAAATTCTTGTAAATTTATGCTAACTACAAAATAAATGACAATATTTATTATACTTTGCATTAAAACTTTAATAATATACTAAAAGAAGTACTTGGACTATTACTACATTACACATTTTCCGGTAGCAATGATTAGTTGGTATTTTAAAGAAATAATTTAAAAAGTCAATTTTTAATAATAGTTTTCTAATGCGTCAGAAAAAACTACATAAATACGAGATGTCATACAAAACGATTATTGTTACATACTTCTTTATAACTTCGAAATAAAAATGTTTAAGAGTCTCGAAGTATTCAACAAAAATGTAATGTTGTACTGTACTAATGAAAAATTCCAAAAAAATTTTAGGCTATTTAAAATATTTCTAGATTTTAGATATTTATTGCATGAAAGTGGTAATTTTAGGATTTAGGACAGGATTTTTTTTTTTTATAGAGTTGAATTCTCACCAATTACTTATTTTATAAAAATCTTATTTACGTGATACAAATGTTTAAAAAATAGATAGAATTTGTAGAATTCATAGAATTTATAGAATTATAGAATTTGTTTCTTGAACACAACAAATATTCACATTCCTCCTCTTCAAAACTTCTGCTAACTCCCTACTTCTACCTGTCAATGTTCCTACATTCCACGTACCTACTCGCACTTTGAACCTATCCTGCGTACTCAAGTGCGAATCTAACCCAAAACACTTTGGTCCTTTCCCTACACCATCGACAACACGGCCGTTGGGTAGACCCGCACATTTAACTGATGGAACGGCTACCGCAGCTGCTGTCAGGCTGGTACTGATTGGCTTGGTCCCTTAGGCTATCTCCACACCCAAGTACGCAATTTTGTTTTCCCCGCGAACATCCGAGATGGGAAAACTCGCCTATATTCTTATTAAAACTTCTCATACTTTTTGACAAGTTTTATGCCGGCTGTCGACCTGACGCAACCTCAATTAGTCGACTTCTACGACAGGCATGAGGAAACCGTGGAGGTATTTTTAGCCCCCTCCACAGGGTGAAACATTTGATATATTAACATTGTGATACATTTATAATAATTTTAAATATATATTGAAATTAATTTAATGAATTGTATAAGTGAATATTATTTACTACAAAATAAAATTATTGTGAAAAAATGTAATAATTTGAGATATATTAATAATAAGAAAGAAATTATATAATGATGACTTGTAACATAGAATATTAAAACAGCTGTTAAAAATAAATATATTACTAATTAGGTACCTACTGAAATGTACATTATTACTTACCTATAAACTTGAACAAAAAATCTTAAATATTTAAACACTTTTTTACATAAAAATATAATATAAATGTGTACCTATAGTACGGCCAGCGAAAAGTGAGACGTAATTGTCATGCTCCAGATGGACAATTTTATCGTAATAAGGGGTTCTCCGTTTGAGACCACTAGGAACAGGTGGCGAGATTTTTAAAAATTAACCGATCGCGATGTTTATATGCATATACCTACATTGTGTTTTACCATTTTATGAACTCATTGTTATCATCCCTTTGACATTCTTCCCCACAGAAAAAGAAGTATGTATTCAAGTATGTTTCCTGCTGTTCATGACATCCTCCACCTTCGAGTGGTGTGTTTGTGTATGTGTTATATTTGTTGTTTTCGTGTTAGTTATGTTCCTTTTTAACGTTTATATTTCGATTATTAATTCATTATTATTATTATTATTATTATTATTTAATAATATTAATTAATAATTATTTATTCATTTTGATTATTTAAGTGTTATATATTTTGTTCAAAATTTAGAAAGTTTATTTTTAGTGTATACGATTGCTTAAATTATTGACTGGTGACAAAAATAATCCCCGACTTTCTAATTTTTTTCGACAACAATAATTCATTGATTTAAAACTAAAAAATAACCACACACAGTAGAAGTGTAGAACAACTCACAATGAACACATTAACTGCGTAAATCAAACGCAAATGAATTTTAAACGACGTTGATAATGATCGTTCTTTGTTATCGTCAACAGACGGTAAAATTATTATCAAATTCGTTTGAAAGTAATTTACGCAGGAAACAATCGTTGAAGCCCTGACGAAAAACGGTCACCTGGAGCATGACAATCACGGCTCACTTTTCGCTGGCCGTACTATAGTTGTCATAAGTATTACCCGGTAAACATTTTGTAATCTTAAACATTTGATGTAACGTTTATAGTTAAATGTTTAATAATAAACATTTGATGTAACGTTAATAGTTAAATGTTTAATAATAAACGTTTAATAAACACTAAATGAATGTAAAATAATTAATATTTAAAGTTTAATGTAGAATAACATTGCATTGAATATTTAATATTAAATGTTTAAAATTTAATGTTCAACTTAACCTTTAAAAACAATGTTTAATTCAACATTATAATTTTGATCATATTCCAATGTTTAGTTACATTAAATATTTAAAATTTAATAGCTCAGCATTAATAAACATTGAATACACATATAAAAATTAATTATTTATATAATAAATATTTAAATTAACAGAGGCGGTTCGCGTGTAGGGGAAACCACCCCCCCCTAAAATTGTAACAAATTACTTATTAACAAATTAGATATTGATTTAAATTAACAAATATTTATATTTACATTTTAATGCATTGTCAAAAAATATAATTATCGAAAGTAAACATTTTATTCCATTGTTATGAAAACACTGAGATAATCAAAGCTTAAAAATATATTCAGGTAAGTATATATATATAGCACATTGGCACGGTTGAAATAGGAGGTACCTATTATTCAACTGCGTGATTATCGAGTATCATCGTAGACAATCGCCCATCATAACTATGATCAAAACACAAAAACATAGGAGGGGGACTTCGGTAATAATTATGTTCTGTGGTAATAATACGGTTGCCGGAGCAATACGAATAATCGCCCGACATGTATGTGGACTGCGGAACAATACGGAGTAATTGTGTATTTATTGTGTGTTCGTGACGCGTGCACCTTTCTATACTCCGGGCAAGTTAAGAGTGTACACAAATTTCGGACGAAAACTTTGCCACGCGCAGGTAGGTATTATACAACGTGACCCCAAATAACACGGTAACAGTTTTCAATAATAAATTGGTATATTGGTTATTTTGATGTTATTATTATCAATTATATTTGTTTTGATAATAAAATTGATTATGGTCGTGTTTTATTCGCGTCATCACTTGAATATGGTGTATACAAATAGTCAATAAATATTGACGCTCTGTATGCCAGAATGCCAGTGTTCGACTATGGTGAAGTTGTGGGGTGGAAACCATTCTCCACCTGCGCGACTGTGTACACTCTTAACTTGCGTGGAGTATATATTTCTATATTATTTATTTAATTTATTCTTTTATTATTAGTGTATATTACATTATTGTAATATAGTAAATAATAATGCAGTATCATATCAACAGAAAATTGAAATAAAAACTTGGAAGACCTGTTTAGTGAAATGAAAGAAAAGCTTACATTTTTTAAACGTATAGGTTTTATTATTTTATCATTTTCGTATTTTGTAAAACGAAATCATATTTTTGTTTTTCTATATGATATCAATTTTAGTTTAATAAATTATTTATTATTGTATTCTATGCTTTTCAAAAATAAATAGTTTTTAATCGCCCTCCCACATTCAAAGTCCACGAGCCACCACTGAAAATTAAAGCTTATTAAAATTTTTTATTTTACTTTTGTTTTTTGATTAAACTTTACTTACAATGTTAATAATAATATTTATTATGTGTATATAACTCCTATATATAAAATTGATTATTTTATAATAAGGATTAATTGGAATTATTAATTATTCATATTAAAAATTTAGTTGGATTAAAATAAGTCTATGTGGATTTTATAATATAATAATTGTAGGACAAGCATGACCAACCCCAAATATTTTAGAGAGAAGGCAAGTAAGAAGGATCTTAGAATAATAAAATATAATTTATAAAAAAATAAAAATAATGTAAAAACTTTTATATTTATAATATAGGTACAAATTCTTATAACATACTATATTATATCCTTATTTAATAACTTAATTAAGTATATTATATTAAAATATGTACATAGTAATTATAATAGCGCTATTCTATACATATATAATATTAAACTAGACATACAAAATAACAAAATGAATATATATATATATACAATTTAGGTATGTAATAATATAATATATATTTTAATATTTAAAAGTAAAATCTTCAATGGGGCATTAAAAATAATAATATACATATTTCATTTAATCATATGAATTTATCAACATAGGTATGATTTATAGGTAATGCAATTGATAAATCTTTAATTTTTAATATCATATATTTTACTATAATACTTTTTACATCATATAATTCATACTGTTCATTCAAATTACTATCAATATATATATTCCCAATAGTGTACTATCAATCGATTTTTGATAAAAGGCATTTTTTTTTAAGGTAACGTGAACCCAAAATAACATAACTATTTAAATTTTTTGAATAACTACAAATATTCACTACTTTTATTATATCACCAACAAAAATTCCAACAAATCAGTCAGCTTCATTATTAATTTTTAAGACAATTTCACCAAGAATTATTGTTTTATATTCAGGTCCCGAGCAATTATCTATCAGAGATCTCTTAGTATGTTGATGTTTGTAAAGAAAATCTTTAGGATTATTACTATTATCAGAAAAAGTAATAGTATTAAAGACTGTATTCTCAGTATATCGTTTTACAACTTGTTGTAGTGGTTGTCCTTTTTTCCTAACCTATTTTTTCAAAGTTTTCATATAATTTTCCAACGGAAACGCAGAACAATTATCTAATGAACCAAAATTAATA
The DNA here is from genome assembly GCA_025469235.1 of Pemphigus obesinymphae. Taxonomy (NCBI): domain Eukaryota; kingdom Metazoa; phylum Arthropoda; class Insecta; order Hemiptera; family Aphididae; genus Pemphigus; species Pemphigus obesinymphae. The sequence continues at coordinate 361 of JAIPRL010012188.1, read as the reverse complement.
TAATCATCATAAATATGCTGTAAACAATGCATGTTATGAGTCATCCATTCCTTTCCATAAAGAATGATAAAATTTTGTATAAAGTAATTTATAAGTGTTTTAGAATAATTAATTAGATCTGTACTATATTGTTTATATTTACCTAATAAAATAAATATTGATAAATTCAAACATAAAAAACTTAAATAGCATTTCTCATTTAAAATATATTTTAAAACAACAGAACCGGTATAGAGTAAAAAGAGTCTAAACTCTGTGGCTTTCCATCTATGAAGTTCATTCAATCCACGAGGCTTACGTTGAAAATCACAAGGTACCATATACTGAAGCGAAATTAAATAATCACTCAAGGTTTTAATTT
>JAIPRL010012187.1:0-12382 GCA_025469235.1 Pemphigus obesinymphae | reverse complement strand
GACACAGTCATATTGACTATTGTATACTTATATTTCAAAATTCTATAATGTAGAACTTAGATGGACAATATTTGAGAAGCGAATAAATAAGTACAACTGTCAATAAACTAAAAATGAATGGAATACTCTTTAAAGTATTCGAATAAATATTCCGAATATTTTTGTTTTTAAGTACCTATTCGAATATGTATTCCGAATGCGAAATAAAAGTATTCTTTACAAGGCTGATTATACTACAGTATAAAATGTAATATGAGTTCAAGACGTACGCCTATAATTGGACGTATGCAGGTCGCAAATGAAACGATTTATGCAAAAAACAAATTATATAATGTGATAAACATAATAATGTAGAACTGGTTTAAAAATGTGTGTACGCGGACCTTTCTCCGCATTCGTTCGTTCTCTTTTTTCGTCATAAATGTCTTCCAGACTACTACATAATACATTATTACAATAATAATTACATCGTGGACATTTTTGATTGCGGTACCTATACACCTTTGTCGAATTATGTAATGATACTACCCCTGATCGGCTCCTATATGAACGTTATAACGACAATAATTCCATTTTCTTCTTAAAAATCTCATTCTCACAGATTTATTTACATTTTATTGATAATAACACAAATAATAGAAACATAGTCAAACAAGTCCCAGAATAACATCGTACGAGTATTATATGAATGGCCAAATTTGACACCTGGATTGTTTAGCTGGATAATATATATAGTGCATCTACATCTACATAACATACATAACTTCTACATGCAGTCATTGAGTTTTCATAAATCAATACTTGAAAGATAAAATAATACAATTTTATAACTCATATTTTTGCGTATTTTGAGGTTAGTGCATATTCTCAATCGAACTACATTTTTCTGCATATTATGTGTATAAAATGTTAATTAATCGCTACAAATTAAGAAATATGTAAGTACATTTATATTTTATTTTATTTAAAATTTGATTCCCTAATTCTATAGGTACACATTTTTTTATTATTTACCATATTATTCTTAGATATCATTCTTTTTTTTTTATTGTAAAGCACCTGTATAATATATAACATTGTAACTTATTATTTTTCTAATAAATATTAAAACTATTTGCGTACCTATCTATTATGATGTAATACCTAAGTTTTCTTTGTATTATTGTAGTGTTGATATTCAATTTATAGCTAAACGAATATAATTAAATTTTATACTGCATATTTCGTATTTTTTCTTGCATATTTTTACCTTTATAAGTGCATATTTGCGTGCATATTTAACAGTTACATGTGCATGGAAATCCGGTCTTTGTATATTATTTTTTATATAATATTCAAATCACGAATCAAACGATATTGCCTCGGTAGAAAGCTATTATAGAGTAGGTACCCGTGATGTTTTAATCGAAATAACACCGCGGCGTCGCAATAAATTCAATTATATTATCAGGAAGTAATAGTGAAAAAATAAAAAAAAAAAAATCATTTATAATATTATATTGTATGCCGATATAAATAATAAGTTACCTACACCGTGTAAACGATTAAAATATGGGTTCGATGTTATTACTTGGAGTATGCGTTAATTCACGTAATCGATTTTATTTATTGTCTGTGTATAAAAATTTGTAAGTATAATACTGTACGAATTAAATTCTTCGCGTGAACTGATATATATATTCTCGTTTTCCGTTTCACTCGGTTGAAAATCGTCCACTCTCTAAAACATGTTATACGATCTAATATCACATCACATTCAAAAAGAATTCGGAACAATTACCTTGAAATAATTATATAATAAATCAACACATACTATTACAATTTGTTTTAATAGGTCATAATATTAATTAATCCATACGTTTATAATATTTCAAGGTAATTAACCTATAGATTATTGTTTAACACAAAATATATTTATTTAATAGGGTGTTTTTTTTTTTTAAAGAAAACTATAATGTATGGTTGTTTTTATTGCGAATTATTATCAAAGGTGGGCGTTAACCAAGAACTGGAGCATTAACTAGTTTTTATAAGTTAATGTTAAGCCGAAAAGTCAAGTTATTGTGAATAACAAATTTACATTGATGTATCTACTGTTAACTTATCAATGTGTCTAATTAATAAATCTGTGAGTAACCAGTTAATAACCGGTTAAATTTTATTTGTTCAAAATAGTTCCAAAACGAAAAACTAAATAATATTACACTTAGAATCAAAGTTTTATGAGGTTAACACAATAACGCAACATATATTGTCTTAATTATAGACTAAAATGATCACTTAAAATAATCATTTAAATACCGAATATGTTTCATTTTCAGTATATCAGTATAATTTAGTTACCCATTTTACTCATATTAGTTAATTCTTATTGTGTTATTATGACAAAAAATGAATTGTTCGTGTACAAAATATAAATCCACGGATAACAAATTAACTTTTTAAATAATTTATTTAATGTAAATGAGGCTAATTTCTAATTAATTAACTTTTAACTCGTAACTTAATAAAAAAAAAGAAAAAATTAACTTAACATTACCTAGGTAGTTAATTTTACACATTCTTGGCATTAACTATAGGTAGCTACTTAAAAAGTGAAGGTGGATTTAATACATCAATCTATTTTTTTTTTTTTTATAATTTTAACTCAATTCTTTGAAAATAATGTTTTCCGTTAATTGACTCTGACTCGACTAGTGTACATTTTGTAATATAATATTACTTTTTACAGTTAACTCTCATTCTTATCAGGTTATAGGTATGTAGACGTTGGGTCAATCTATGTTCTATGTATTCGTTATACACAATATTATAATTAAAATTCAATGTCAATATAAAATAATACTTAGCATTTTCGAAAAAAACTGTGGCCTCAGGAATCACTTTGCTGGTCGGGACCAATTTGAAAGCAATAATAAATTATTTAATTCGATTAAACGGTTCTGAGTAGAAGCTCATTCACAATCATATTTTCCATTGAAACTTTAAACTTAAGGCTTGTAATTTATTTGATGTTAAACATGCATTTTTAACTGAATTCTTTTGGATTAATTTAACTTTACTGTAGTAATTCAGTAAAAACTTACAATATCTCAATTTTCGAGTTTCTCTTGAACAACAGCGGCACATCGATCAAGTGATTCCTGTGTAATCTCCTAAAAATATTGACATCAAATAATAAAACTACAATAGTTTTTCGTAAAATTACGCTATGCTTTGTATTACAATTTCGTGAGGTTTTCCAGCGTGTTAAAAATGGCGGTAGGCACAAAGTCGATATGATTGTCCGTCAGGTCTCTGAAATATACACGTACGCTAGTTGTTTAGCATAATTCACAGGCGTAACAACGGTAAAAAAAAATATGTATTTCAAAAACATTCCACTTACAATTCCGTCAGGTTGGTCAAGTCCTTAAACGTATCCTTGTGCAAAGACATTATACGGTTAGTGCTCAGGTCACTGAAAAATGATTGAAACATTAAAAATATAAAAGTTTCAACGTATATTACACATTTAGGTTTCTCAAATATTTCATTTTAAATAAACATTTTCAGTGAAACGATACGGGTCAAAACGAGTCACAAAGTAACAAGTTAGCAAGATAAAGTTAAATTGAAAAGTAAAGTGTATTTTTACTTTGAATTTAAATTACCTTAGTTAAAATAATACAATATTTATTTCATTTATTCATCTTCAAATATTTTTATAAGAATTATTTAGAAATTATTATTTTGATATTTTGATTTTATCGTCTTTTACTGTTCTTAAAATTTTTCAAAATAGGTAATGCAATTAGTAGTAAAAGCTGATCAATAAAATACTACACAAATAAAATATTAAATAAAAAAAATTTACCTACTTAACTGATAAACTCAAAATTTATTTAAAAAAAGTTATTAAACATATAAACAGTTATTGTTAAATTTTTCTACTATAGACTATTTAAATTGGGCACAGAATAACCACTTGTATTAATCAATAATCAATAATGATATTAGGATTTTATACTTTTTTTATTTTCACCAATAAAAGTAATAAATAAAAGTATATTATTATATTTTACTTAATTATAATCTAATCTAATAAATCTATTTTAGTGTATCTATTAAAAATTATAAATTAAATAAATTAACTGAAAAATATCTTACGACTTCTCATTATTTTCTTAATATTTATATTTAAGCCTTGCGTGAATTTGATCACCAATAATACATTTACAGTACCTATATTATTTTAAAATATCTATTAATATTATTTCCTTTATTTATGATTTCAAAAATGTTCAACACAAAATTACTATGATAAAATTGAATTAATAATATAATTATTAAATTTAATTATTTATTCAATATTTTTGTGCAACAAAAAATAAACATATAACAAAAATTAATTTTATTTGCATAAAAATATAATATTTAAATTGTATTATAAACGTTGATTTAGTCATTTTTATTTTTATTTTTCAATGTTTAAAATTTTAAAATTTCAAACAATTTTAATTATTTATACAATTTTAACTTTTCTATATATTTTATTGATTTTTAAAATAACTATAAAATGTTTTAAGATTTAGTCTTAAAAAAGTAAATATGTCAAAAGAAGGCTACTAGATAAATCTGTTGGCTGTAATGTGTTTTTATTTCTTATTCCCGTTTACATTTTTTCACAAAAAAATTATCAAATACGTTTATACATTTTTATAAAGAATTAAAAATTGAAATTTTTACGTCTCTCACTGTATATTCCTCTCTACAACTTTTAAAATGGGTATTTTTACTCTAAACCACTTAGTAAGCTATATTATTTAAATAAATTGACATGTTTTTGTATGGGTTTTGTTTAACTATTGCGATCTTAAACTAGCTAATTTTTTGTGGGTTCTCTAAACTTATCAAATTATGATATTCAGAAAGGCAATCAACAAGTAAGTTGTTAACTCATTAATTATTGTTTGATCAAAATTAAGTAATAAATTAATATTTCGTTAGGAAAACGGAACATTTAAAACAAATTATAAATATATTTAAAAAATTTAAAACTAAACTTATTACTAAATATTTTATTTAAACATTTTTGTCCAAAATCAACCCTTTTATGTTATTGTGAATACAAAATGATTGCAGTTTATTTACCTACAAAATAATATAAACCAAGCTTATAGAAAGTTTATTTTTTTTTTAATTCGTTAAGTCAGCTTAGAATATCAGGTCTTAGCTATTAACTTAAACTAGTTATTTATCTGATAGGCAGAAAATATTGACCAATCATTACTCAATGGTGAAGAATTTGTTTTAACTTTTCTTATCTTAACTTAAGGGTGGCTCCAAGAATAAAGTCACAAATTAATAGACTAAATAGAATCACCAGAAAGTCTCCAGGAGAGAATGGAATCAAAGGCGAACTACTGAAATTAACGCATGAAGTAATGGTTGAAAATACTTATAAGCTTATTGAAATGATATTGAAGAAGGAAATTCAAGAGATCCTTGAGGAATAGTCTTGGCAAATATAATTTATATAATATTTTCATGTGGTATTTTGAACAAAATTAAACCACTAACAGAAGACATCATACGGGACTACTAAAGTGGTTTCAGTGTAAACATATCAAATATAGACCAAATATTTATTGTATGACAAATATCTCAGAAAGTTTGGGAATTCGACAAATAGTTACGTGTGTTTTTTTTGTGGATTTCAAAAAATGCACACGATAGAATAAATAATGAAAGTATTTTAAATATATACTAGAACTTTTCCGTCTTCCGCAGAAACTTATAAGTCTAGTGAAAACGAGTTAAAAAAAAATATTACGATAAAAATCAAAGTAGGGAGTATGCTGTCAAGAATGATCCGAGTAAACACTAGTTGGAGATAAGGTTGATGCGTTATCTTCAATTTTGTTTAATCTTGTATTGCAATAAGTAATTAAAGTGAGTATGTTACCAGATGATAATGTCACAAAATTTTATCAAACATCAATAAGTCTTAAGAATGATAAGGGCACAGTGAAAAATATATTATAGAAGAAACAAAAAGAGTAGTGTACCTTCATACTAATATTGAAGTAAGATTAAAAGGAAAATAGTGAAATGGGCAAGACATGCATAGAGAAAACAATAAGCATTTGTGAAAATAATGCTACAGGAGAGTCCAAAATAAAATAAACGGTCGGAAGGACCTCATTTACGGTGAGAGGACAGCATAAAAATAGATTCAGCAGACATCCGGATGCAGATATGAGAGGTCTGAACCGAGATAGATGGAGTCAAATATATTTGGATGTTTGGTCTGAAAGGCTGCAACTAATAAAAATGAATTAATTAAATTAAATTAAATCAGGGCTTAGTTTAAAATTCATTTAGTGTAAATCAATAATTAATTGACTTTTGGTCGAAAGTTATTTAATTAAAGTATTATAATTCACTTAAATTTAACTAGTTATATTTTAGGTATTAATTTTCTACAACTTATTAACTTTTATTTTGTTATTATAAGTAAATGACAAATTGCGAAATATACGATATAATTGTACGAAATATACTTCAGGGATAAAAATAATTAACCGTTCGAGTAACCGAGCTAAATGAACTTAATTCAAGTTTTAACTATTAACATGAACTAGTTATATTATTAAATAACTAAATTTTAACTTTGGCCTGTTTCAAAAAAATTTTCTAATCAACTAACTTGACCTATCCTTGTTAAAGTCCGTGAATTTATCCATTTTTACCCAATTACTCGTATGCTTATTCTATAAAATAATACTGCTATCAACAATATTAATCACTCAGATCCCATTATGTTTTCCGAAATAAAAAAAAATTCAAATAAAAATCATTATTGAAATACTTTTAACTAGATTTTAACAGTTAATTTTCATAATTTGGCAACACATTGTGATCGATCGATTTTCATTAGCTCTTTATATATATTTTAATCGGAATTAAAATATAATTATTACGTAATAAATGTGTGAGCGTCCACTAGTAAATAATTTAAAGTGATTTTGACGTTTAAATGGAATATTTTTTCTTAAATTACAAAATATAAAGAACACTGATACATAAAACGCATTATTTTAGTTAGTAATTTTTCTTTTTTATGTATGCATACAATGGATGAAGATTGAGCTTTTGATTAACTGAGTGTAATTTATTTAAACTGGGAACAATACAATAACCAGTTAACTGTATTACTAACATTGTCCACAATTGTGTTTGGTACAAGTACCTACTATATATTTTAAGTGTTTCTAGTGAATATAAATCAATAGGTATTGAAAATGTATAAATGTGACCATTAGATTTATGCATTAATACTAATGCACAAACAGTGTACCTAATTCCGTGTTAAAATCCCGTTTGGGATAAATAAATAAATAAATAAATATAATAAAATTATACTTTAAAAACAAAAAAAAATGTTTTTCTATTTTTCATTGAAATAATATATAGCAAATATCATGATCGTATTTGTTCGAAAATTATTTAAAGTGATATAATTTTCATAACACACACGTATATATTATACTTTGATATAGTAATTGCATACCGATTCGGCAATCATATTTATTATTGTTGTTCTTATTAAATATAAAAAAATACACTACACTCCGTTGCGTTCACTGAATAAATAAATAAGTAATAACAGAATATTGTTAAAAATAAAAAGAGGTCAATAAAAACAACTTCTAAATCAGAAATCGATATTTCTCAATCGTTCGTTTACGTATGTTTATTTTTAAATAGGTACGCGGATCGAGATGTGTGTGTGCGAAGTGTTTGATCTAAATAATTGTTCGTATCATATTTATAATAATCACGAGTGATATTATTTCGTGTTACAACACTATTCCGTCCACACATCGTATATTTTTCGGAAAAAATCACAAGTTAAATAACATCTATAGGTAATAATAATAATAATAATAATGATAATATCACGTCGGACGAACGAACGAATAATTTCGAATATCTATACGGTTCTGGACGACAACTATTTGTATTTATTTATGGTAACGTCCATATTCGTTTTTATTATTATTATTATTATTATTATTATTATTATTATTTTTTTTTTTTACATTTCACGAGTCTAGTGGAATTCGATTTTTCTGTCATACACTTATTATCCGTCACATACAATGGCTACAGCGTGTGCAAGACGTGTTCGGGCCTCGCCGTTTAATGCGTTTTTAAACGTCGTTTCGTGTTCGAAAAAGTGCCAACATGCCAGTTTCGAAACGCGACCGCGTACACGATCTGAATTAATAATGATCGTCGGTATGCAGGTACCTAACCTAACCTCACGATAACAATATAACATAACATAATATATATTATGATACGATACGTATATAGTTTCGAACGTACCGGTCAATTTTCGATTTGGGGGTAGAGAGGTGGGAGATTTCGTTAGGTGTGCGTATTTTCATTTTTTTATTTTTTTTTTTTATTTTTATATAATATATGCTCGTGTCCGACAACAGGCCGTGTTATTCACGCCAGTTTGAATGACATTCCCGCGATATATTAGGATAGGTATTTATTTATTTACATTGCGTTAACGTCGCACGGTAGATGTTGACTCGGTGGAATTTCTTCGAAATCCTTTCTCCAACAGCTCACCGAATGCGTTTCGGTCCGGCACTTGCACGGGCCTCGATTGCACCGTTCCCATCGGTCGACGTCGGACACGACCGTCCACACTGAAACGATCCGTTTCCAATATTAACGAACAAACGTCAACCATTTATCTGATAAAACTATAGGCACTACTACTACTACTACTACTATTAATAATAATAATAAACAAGGACGGCGAGTTTTTTTAAATTTTTTTTTTTAATTATTTTAGTTTATTTTCGTATAAAACAATATAATTCAAATCGAGTTTAAAGTCATCAATATTTTTTTTGTTAACTTTATACGTTAAAAGTTCGGTTTGAAACAAAAGTAATAGGTAGGTAGTTGTAAGCCAATAGTCTCTAATTAGCTAACGCGGAAAATTCAAATTTAAATACTGTAAAACCATTGATTTTTATATTCAGTTTTGAGATAAAAATAAAACAATGAAATGTGTAGTACCTTTAATAAATGTCTTTTTTTTTTTGTAAGTGAGGCACATTAAAATTTCAAAGGCAAAATGAAAATCCCCGCCTAAAGTTATCTACGAGTTTTTTATGTACCCCTATAGTGAAAAATATTTGGGTCATCAAATGTCTCGATCTGGGCCTGTTTCTTTATTGAACTTTTTATTGAAATTTCTACATATCTGAAGCGCAATTTTGATATATTTTCATCGCTATTTTCACATACTTTTAAATCGTAGTACATTTTATCATCATTATAACTATTATTATTATTATTATTATTTTTTTTTTTTTTTCATTCATTTGAATTACGTATTATTCCGAGTACCTGCCTATTAATTACCCGAATATTTAATTCAATTCATTGCGTTATATAATACCCTGGACGATTCTGTATTCGACTTTTATGATGTTTTTCAGATATTTGTAGATAACCATCTGGCGACAATAATTATATAAAAATCTGAGGACGGTAAGTCTGAATGACTGATTCACACAATTACCTGTATTATAGTTTTAATATTTCATAATAAATATATTTCAAATCGTCAGACTTCCGTAGCTTTATTCATAATTTTAATTAAATTTGTACACTCGGGTGAACTTATCATACGTATAACTATATTTAATCGGACTTCAGAACATTTCCATCCAGTGACAACGGTTATATACCTATATAACCCACCCGTGGACTATATTTTAATTCCAACTGACTTCACATATACAGAGAAAGTACAGATTAGGAACAATAGGAAGGGAAAAATAAATGTACATGAGAGAAACAATCCAGGAATTTTAATCATATATGGTGTTGTATAAAAGATGAGGATAGGGGGAAAAAAGCCAGGATAAATAGATGGAAATAATATTTTAACGAATTATTAAATGAGAAGTGTCGAAAAAGGCAGTGGATCAAGCTGAGTGGAAATGAGGTAGGGTAGATTTAATAAGCAAAGAAAAAGTGTGGAATTCGACTATAAAAAATGAAAAATAAGAAAGCTATGGGACTGGACGGTGTACCAATGTAAGTATGGAAAGCATTAGGAGTTTAGGTTTAGAGTGGCTGACAATATTATTTAATAATATACAAATTGAAAACTTCGTAATGTGTGGTGGAAGAGTTGTGTGGTATCAATATTTAAGGATAAGTGGGAAAGTGGGATATAACTTATGAGTCATAGAATGAAAATTTGGAAAAAGCTAATAGATAAAAGAATAAAAAGTAAGACATTTGCTAGGAGATAACAATTTGCGTTTATACCTGAGAGATATGAAGGGACAAGTACAAATGTAAGGAGTTTATGTTAAATAGCTGTGCACCTGGGTTGGCTTTGAGTCCATATTTATTTTTCATATTTATTATCATAATGGATGAAACAACAAAATGTATACAAGATGAGGCACCATGGTGTATACTATCTGCAAGTGATATGGTGTTGATCGGTGAAAGTTTTAAGGAAGTGAACGGTAGACTGGAAGAGTGAAAAGAAGCTTTCAAGGGGAAAGGATTAGTAGGGGTTAAATATAGTATACAGAGTATGATAATGAAGAAAGGGAACACGAAAGGAATAGGTAAAGGCAAGTAATGAAGTTTAGAAGGGATGTAGTAGATTATGTTTAGAGGTACAAGTAGTTACGATTTGCTCTACAAAAAATTGGCGGTTTTGAAAGAGATACGAAACAAAGCGTTCAGTGTAAGTGGACGAAGTGGAAAGAAACATCAGGTATTTTGTGCGACAAGAGAAAATCCCATTAATATATGATTAAAAAAATTACCAGAATATGATATTATTATCATTATAATATTGGGCTTCGCCCGTAACTAAATTTAGATGCATAAAAATTTACTTATGATATTAAACCCTCCATATACGTGTCAATTATTGGTTTATCGATCGATTGACGGTTGACGTTTCACCATACAAATATCGGTGTTCGGAAAGAACAACGTTCACGCGTTCACGTTCGTTTTGCGGACGCGAATGCGAATGGCACCCATTTCCGCCAAATGGAACGTGAACGTGAACGACGTCCATATTTTTGAGGAATTTCGACAAAGTTCCAGTCAAATTAAAATATACCTATTTCTGTTTCGCTATACGACCTGTTGGGTTTAAATGTAGTGTTATAGAATTATAACACTCAAAAGTCTATAATACCGTAAGTCCTGCCATAGATCGAAAACGGTAGTTTCTGCGAATCGAAAATGGTTGGTAAACGTACAAGGAAAACGGCGTGTTCAATTAATACACTTGTCAATTTACCGGTCGGTCTCGTGATACACCGTCGTTCGATCGAGTAAAGCCTAGTTTACGCTATGTTAGTGATTTAGTAGAGTAGCGAGTGATTTAATAGAATATAGCGTGTGTGAACTGATCGATTTAGTCAAGTAGTTTAGTAAAATATTTTAGCCCACCAAATCCATTTAATTTGATTTTTTCTGATTTAGTAGCAATTTAGTTGAACTAAAGAAGTCGGCTAAACGTGTCTGAACGCATTTTTTTAGTCCAGTGCATTAGTATTGCAACATCTGTTTGTTATCAAATAGGTACTATCAATAAATATATGTGATAATAATGATAGTATATAGTTAATTATATATTATATAGCAAAGTTATAGTTATTACTTATTAATAATACATTATAATATAATTAATATTATTAAGTCCGTAATTTGTTTTTGCAGGAATTGCACTTCTTAAATGAATATCACTGCGTTGAATTTTAGATTTTATTTTATTTAACAAAAAATTAAAACAACTTTCTGTTATTCTCAGTGTAGTATAGTACTCTTTGGGGTCTGCGGGTTTCAGTTCTCTAAGTAGAGTATTTGTAGCTCTCAGTGATTCTCTTCTGTAAATCCATTTTCTAACCCACATACGCTTTTTTTTTAGCAATATCTTCTTATAATTCATCAGCAATAATAATTGCCAAAGACAAAATATGAATTAATTCGTTCAATTTATTAATTGTGTTGTTGCGTCTTAGTTGGAGTTTTGTGGTTTTGTAACATAAAATCAACACATCACCTCACAAATTGTCAAATGTCACAATCCAGAAATAAAGATGATTTTTTTAGAATGTAATTCTTTTAAAAAATTGGAATTAATAGTATCACATCACTATCACACAACTTTATTATCAGATTACCAATGTACTAATTAGTAGGAGTAAAACAGAATATATAGAGTATGATTTTGGTGAAAGGGAACACAGAGGGAATAGGGAAAGACTAGAAATAAAGTTAAGTGGGGATGTGGTGGGAGAAGTGGAGAGGTTCAAGTATT
>JAIPRL010012186.1:0-12382 GCA_025469235.1 Pemphigus obesinymphae | reverse complement strand
AGTGGAGAGAAGCGTCAGGTATTCTGTGTGATAAAAGAATCCCTATTAGGTTAAAAGGTAAATTTTATAAGGCAGTGGTGAGACCTGCAATGATGTATGGAACGGAATGTTGGGCAGTAGGTAGAAAAATAGAACAGAGAATGAGTGTAGCTGAGATGAGAATGTTAAGGTGGATGAGTGGAGTTACTAGAGAGGATAAAATAAGGAATGAGTATATCAGAGGTAGTTAGGGGTAGCTTCGATAGTAGACAAAATGAGAGAGAATAGATTAAGATGGCTTGGGCATGTATTAAGGAGGTAAGAGACTGAGGCAATAAGATTAGTAAGGGAAATGCATGTTGTTGGTAAGAGGGGGAGGGGAAGACCGAAAAAGAGATGGGGGGATGTAATAGCGAGTGATATGAGGAAGGTGGGAGTAGTGAAGAAGATGCGGGAGATAGAGTTAAGTGGAAGTGTAGGACCAGAGTGGCCGACCCCAAATAGTTGGGAGAGAAGGCGAAGGAGAAGAAGAAGAGGAATGTAAAATTAAGCTTCACGTACCTATACTGTGTGATTTTTTAGCATGTAAACACTTTTAAGTTTTAATCATGTATAATGCGTAAATTTGAATTTGTTTTGCTATACTTTAAAGCACTATAGACAGTAATAATACTAATTTTTTTGTAATAACTAATTTTTATACTATTTTTATCTGGGTGATTTTTAGTTTTCAGTTCATTTTAATTGCAACTATTACTAATAACTTTATATTGTGAAAAATAAATTTTCTTTCAAAATATAATATTTTTCTAAAAAAATATTTATTTCATAAGAATATAGTATTATTAACGCTTTAAATTGTACATGAAATAAATTCCAAATTTGTTTATTTTTCAGGGTTAAAATTGGAGTAAGTATGTTTTAAAAATTACTCTGTACATACATATATATTATACATAATATAACGATATATAGAACGCTTAAAACTCTATTAAGACATTAATCCTTCTTGACATTTTTTTCCACTTTAAGACCTAAGAAAAATATCCCGGGACGTAATTTATAGTATAATTTTTAGTTATATGTATCTCCAATATTGTAATTATCAAGAGTTTGTTTTATTTAATTCTTTACTATGATTTGTTTATTTTATTTTTTCTCTGTATAAATACAAAATTTGATTTATACGAAGATCGTTTTGAAATATATTATCATTATGATTTTAAAATATGTTTAGACATTTTGTAGGATTTTTAGTAAAAATCGTATTTGACCTAGATCCAATGCCATTGTTTATAACATTCCAAATAAGTTCAAATGTATCTAAGGATGATTACACTGCATTGAGTTTGAAATATTATCTATTAAGCGTAAATTAATTATGCATACCTGGTGTAGTCACATAAAAAATAACAAAAAAAACCATAATTATTACAATTATATCACGTTTAAAAGAATACATTTTCTACAAAAGGAATATGTTGTGTACAGTATACAATTTAAAATGAAAAAATTAGAACTTTTATTAAAGAGAGAATCTCAATTTAAATGCAAACACTACATAAAAAAAAAAGGAATAGGGAACTTGAATGAAATTTAATATTTACTCTTACTACGCTCACCCATTTGAATACTTTATGCGCCATGTTGTATCTTTATCATTAATCACATTTTTTTAAAAATTATTACGAAATTTATAATACTAAATATCAAGGATTTCCACAATTCCATTTACTTTGTATTTACATAATGTATCTAACTTTATGTTCCGAACAGTGTTGAGATTTATCTGGATACATTTATATAGATAATAATGTCTTAATCTTTTATCTTATCTAGATAAATAATTTATGAATTATCTATACCTAGTATTATCTAAGATAAATAATTGTATTGTCTAGATAAATTTATCTAAATTAATTTTATATTATAAAATTTTTTTAAATCACTAATAACTGAATAACATCATTAAAATTAATAGTTATGTATAGTACACTGAATCTCCGCTCAAAATCATTTTATTTATTTTTTAATGCAATACCTACATCCACCAAAGTAACCTATCTGATAAGCGAAGTTCTTCCATTTCCACTGACCACCCAACGAGCTAAGTGCACCCTTATTGAAAATTTATATTACCTATTATTTTTGTTTTTATTATTAAATTAACATAAAAACAAGTTAAATAAACATATTAATCATAATAATAATAATAACATAAAAAATAATATATCAGTAATAAATCAGATTTATTTATGCAGCTTTATTTGTTTTTACGAAATACATTACTTCATCAATTTCTATTTCGTCGTTTCTCTACTCTTACTTATATTAATTTCTGTACCTACTTATATATTTCCGTATAGTTTACCAAATATATCATAAAATTAAGGTTTATTAATAAAACATAAATCTGAACTACAAATTAAAACATTTTACCTTTCTTTTTAACTAGATAAAACATATTTATATTTTATCTTTATATAAATAAAATAATTTTAGCAATTTTTTATCTTTATTGAAATATTTTTTCTATCAATTATCTTTCATCTTGATCTAGATACAATTTTAGTTACCTATGTTCAACACTGTATATTAAACCTACTATTTAAAATCAGAATTTATAAAATACAATTGAGATAAAACATATATTACTTAAACTGAGAATATCATTTTTGAGGGTACAAAATACAAAACAAACGAAACAAATAATATTTCAAAGTAGATTTAGAGCATCATCTTCCCAATATTAAAGGTAACCGCTTCTTTTAAAACCACTTCCTAATTTTTAGAATAACCTCTTTTTAGTTTAAAACCACGTCTTACATCACATAACCGGTTACCGGTATTAAGCCGCTTCTAACATTTAAAAATAGTTAATTACAATTTAAAAAGGTTTTTGACAAGCCTTTATAATATTTATACCTATTCGTCATCCAACTTATTGGTCTCGGCTTTCCGATCCCAGAATGTTTGTTATATTATTAAAATTATTTAAAAAATAAATCCTATGATAAAGTGAGCTTCGTCGTATTCAAAAATAACACAGTTATAAAGAATTCATAATAGTTATAAAATAATGATCGTAAACAATGATTTTTTTATAATCATGCATGCATGTAAGCCTAATATAATTATATTAGTAATGTCTATGCTTTTAACAATCGCCAATAAGTCGATCAGGTGATTAATTTATATAACTTGACGTTTAGCACACAGAACAGCATAATATGACAATATTGACGGGAACTAGACAACAATAACAATAAAACATTGACGAATATTTTTAATTATTTGTTACATATCTTAAGTATAATATTATTACACTATCTATAAACAATATCATAAGTGACGACTGACAACCCAAAAGCATATACTATATATATATATATATATATATATATATATATATATGGATATGTACCTATTATTAAAATGTAAAAATTAAATGTCATATTATGATACAATTATAGGTATGAGGTAGGTATTATAAAATAAAGATTAAATTGTCATAAATAAAAATACTAAGTGAAAATTATGAAGGCGCGATAAGCAAAACAAATAATATTAATAATATAATAATGATTTTTATTTTTTTGTTCATTTCAACATGAGTTATCGGACGTGCATGATGTTGGCCCCACCCCCATTTTGTTCGATCGACTCCAAACTGTATTAAAATTTAGCAACTAATTTGCAAATTTTACCAACCTCAAAATAATAATATGCAACTTCATACTTTTTTCATAATCGACTTTATAAAGTTGGGGTGCCAACTTCAAGCAGCCGATCGTGTCACTGTCCGATCAACTCCAAACTAGTATAAAAATTTTGCGACTAATTTGCAATTTTTTGTAACCAAGTTTTATAATTTGAAATCGATTATTTTAGCTTCTATCGATGTTTTAGTGAAAGGGACCAGCATTCACTTTGTCCACACGTTTGTTGTTTTTGTTTTACATATGTCAACATGCAATTCTACATATCGTATTCTTACTACATTTTATTAATAATTAACATTAAAATAAATTTACTTATTATTTAACTACAAAGTGTGTAGAGAACATATAATGTACAATAACGTGGAGTGTAAGTTCTTCTTCTTCTTCTTCCTCTCCTTTGTCTTCTCTCCCAACTTTTTGGGGTCGGCCACCCTGGTCCTACACTTCCACGTAACTCTATCTCCCGCATCTTCTTCACTTACTCCCCCACCTTCCTCGTATCACTCGCCATTACATCCCCCCATATCTTTTTCGGGCTTCCCCTCCCCCTCTTACCAACAACATGCATTTCCCTTACTAATCTTACTGCCTCAGTCTCTTCCCTCCTTAATACATGCCCAAGCAATCTTAATCTATTCTCTCTCATTTTGTCTACTATCAAAGCTACCCCTATACTACCTCTGATATACTCATTCCTTATTTTATCCTCTCTAGTAACTCCACCCATCCACCTTAACATTCTCACTCAGCTACACTCATTCTCTGTTCTATCTTTCTATCTACTGCCCAACATTCCGTTCCATACATCATTCCAGGTCTCACCACTGCCTTATACAATTTACCTTTTAACCTAATAGAGATTCTTTTATCACACAGAACACCTGACGCTTCTCTCCACTTCGTCCATCCACACTTAATCCTGTGTTTCATATCCTCTTCGAAACCCCCATCTTTCTGTATAACGGACCCTAAATACTTGAACCTCTCCACTTCTCCCACCACATCACCACTTAACTTTATTTCTAGCCTTTCCCTATTCCCTCTGTGGTCCCTTTCACCAAATTCATACCCTATATATTCTGTTTTACTCCTACTAATCCTTAGTCCTTTACTTTCCAGAGCTTCCCTCCACTCTTCAAGTCTACCATTCACTCCATCAAGACTTTCTCTTATCAGTACTATCTGATTCATTACCAGGGAAAATAAGGATTAATACAAATATTAAGATACATAAAATCATTCAAAATGGAAAATAGAGCAAAATGAAGCCATAATTTTAGACATCGCGCAACAACAAAGAGTGTGTGTACAATATATCCTCACCATCTGCGGTAGAAATAGCACATAAACAATTTTAATATATCTGCCTTATTATAGTCGAATGTCGGTATTAAGGCTAAAAAGTATACTTGTTATATTCGTAGGTTACTAATAAACAATGAAGTATATCGACATTTTATCAACATATTTATAATTTTTTTACCCCTCTAGGTAAAATATATGTTTTTATGTATCAAATGTATAACAAATTGTTGCGTCAGTCAATTTTTACCGCTCGGGTTAAATATATCGACATTTAAATAGTTTTTACCTTAGGATATTTTTACCCTGTAATAAAACTGAGTATTCTTAATTATATCATGATTCTAAAAATTTACGACCTCATTTTAAATTTTTGGGAAAATCTGCTAGGAGTACCTCATAGAAAATCATTATCCAAAATATTTTCCTGTACAAAATATAAGCCGTGGAGCCGGTAATTATTTTAATTTTTGGACATTCTCGAACCTTCTACCTGCCTTCTTATCACCGTTCGTTATCGGCATTGTTATTATAGCAAGCACGGCCTAATCGGTGAGCCCGTCCTGTCTGTTGTCCTGTCGAACGTCGACAGGTCGTATACCTACTTTACGGTGGACCCCTTTTTCCGTCTGCAAGTTCGACCAGCCACGAAGTATTTTCGAGTGCTGATAATAGTTTGGTTTTGCGTCCGGTGTTTACCGACGACCATTCGCTTCTTGCGATTTTGTAACGCGTGGGCGTTGCGTCGTTTGTGTGAGCATTTTTTGTCTGCGTTTTTCAAGTGCCGACCGTCGTAGTCCGTATGCTGTGATCACCGGTCGTGTATTCCCATGGTGACCGAGTGAAGGATAATTCAATTGTTGGTACCATCAACGTCGAAGAGGGCTGACCATTGTTTGCCATTGGCGGTGTCGTGGCGGGGTGATGATTCCATTAAAAAAAAAACGTTGTTGTATATGTCGGGTGAATATGGATAATTTATATTATGTAATAGTACTTACATGTATGTAAATACGCGCACGTTATATTTATATATATTTTTTTCATTATACCTATCTATCCGGCAAATGCCATTTAAATTCGTGTAATCATTTATATTTGTTATTATATACCTATCTATTACAGTTTTCCTAATTGCATATCAATATATGTAAATATGGTACAAACAAATTCCTCTGGGTAGTAGTGAAGGGCAAGCTGCTCGCCATTTCGGGGCCAACCACCTATACTGTAGGAGTACCCTTTTGGTACATTTCCGTTAGAACCATGTTCTAAATATTAATTACACCGAAGTAATATTAAATCAAAAAATATGAAGTGTAGGGGGGATTTTTCAGTATGTTATACACTGAAGTACCTTCTATTCTCGGAGTCCTTAGCGTAAAAACTTAATTAAATATTATAATTCCAAAAATGTACTCCCTCATTTTGGGTTTTTTGGGAACCTGTCCGGCGTATCTATTAGACAACTAATAACCAAAATATTTTCCGTTGAAACCGTGTCCCATGCAATGATGCTAGATTTATACTTAAATTAAAAATAGGAAGAAGAGGGGTGGTTTTAGTATATTATAATATACTAAAACCACCCCTGTAAGTGTATACACTTAAATAACTTCTACCAACCTGTTATGTCCCGAGCCCTTCAAAGATAAAACTGAGTTGAATTTCATAATTCAAAAATTGTTCCCCTCCATTTTGAGGATTTTTAGGTAACTTGTTGGTCGTACCTCTCATTAGACATCGAATCAAAATGTATCCCGTTGGATTGGGGTTCCCTATCACTAAGAAAACTAGAGTTATATCGAAGTAAAAAAAAATGTAGGGGGTTATGTTCTTACCGGGGGGGGGGGGTCAAGAATATATTAGGATTATGTTACCGGGTATGAAAATATTCTGAAATTCTATTTTTATTACTACATGATAACCCTAGGAAAATGTTACCTGGAGTATATTATATATATACTAGTATTATATTACAGAGAGGTAAAAATATACTAGGATAACCTTACCTGCCTGTCACCGGTATGAATATCCTAGGATAATGTTACCGGTGGTATAGATATACTAGTATTATATCACCGGGAGGTATTAATATACTAGTATAATCATACCTCCGGTAAGGAGGTATAATTTGACGGTTACACCGGTACACAATTAACGTAAGAAATTGTTAATGCGTTTTTTTAGTAGTTTTATATATTGTGTTTCTATGGTTTAAAATTGTAAACAAGTAACTATTTATTGGAATTCTAAAGCTAAATAATACATTTGTACTCTTTTCTTTGGGATAAAATCTCTTTTAGATAGAATAATTGGTACTTCCCTATGTCGATATTTAGATGCTTATTTAACGAGTCAAATTCATCGACAAGTTCGCAAAATACAACAGTCCACGTACCCAAACACACTGTCTGGATTTCCTTCTTTAGGAAAAAGCACAAATACGTATCCAGCAATGAAAATGAAATGTCAGTACCTCAGAGAAAGGGATTTATCGATAAGTGCATGTCAGTGTTCCGGCCCGATACACCGCCGGGGATGTACAGAGTAATAGAAAATCGCCCGATGGGAAAGTGGGCAATCACTATTTATGAAAAAAAAAGGCTTTACGTAAGTACGAATATATAAATATATTGAGTTATTATTTTCTATTTGAATGACTAGTTTAAAAAAAGGTGCACTTTGCTCGTTAGGTGTCAGTAGAGGTGGATGCACTTCATTAATGGGCAATATACTCTTTGTGGATGTATTGCATTTGAAAGCAATAATAAATAATTGCATTCAATAAAACGATTCTGAGTGTAGCTTCAGTGTAGTATTCATAACTCTTAATATTAGTTATAAACTCAATACCTACCTATG
The DNA here is from genome assembly GCA_025469235.1 of Pemphigus obesinymphae. Classification (NCBI taxonomy): domain Eukaryota; kingdom Metazoa; phylum Arthropoda; class Insecta; order Hemiptera; family Aphididae; genus Pemphigus; species Pemphigus obesinymphae. The sequence goes on along the minus strand of JAIPRL010012186.1, from coordinate 4,514 downwards.
TTTAATATTACATCAAAGATCAAAATGTAGAAATAAGTATAACCTTACGAAATTACAAAGAAATGAAAAATCTGAATTTAACGAAATCGTATTTTTGCCGTTTTTCGTCATTCTTTGGTAGTTTTTTCTTTCGCATTAAAAAACTGTTGAGAAAATTGAAAAACAATCAACTAGATGAAATTCGCTACAGGAAACTATGTAAGCTTGTAAAGATCCGAGCACTCCTTTCGTAGTAAATTTTTTAACAGGGCAAAAAATAAATAAAAAAATAAACATTATTAAATCATTATCTCCCTCGTTACGATCAGAATCTAAAATACTTTTTTTCCGTCGGTTTTTTTTTTAATTTAGTTAAATAAATGCACGAATAACGTTATATTGAATTTTTCACGTCTTAAAATCTCATTTTACCAACTATTTGTACTTAAATACCTCAAAATTGATAATTTTGTCGAAAAAGTTAAAATTACTATAAAAAAAATGTGACTACGGATTTTTGAGATATTTTGAATTTAGTTATAGTAACGTATATTTAATGCTGTATAAAACTTTCAGGCCTTCAAACCCAAAATTACCCATTTTAGGACGAAACCTCGAAAACTAAAATGTCTATAAATAGCCCAAAATTGCAAAAAAATTTAAAAAAAACTTAATCAACGTAAATATATAACTAAATTAAATATTTAATGTAAATTACAAATATTTTCAAAATTGTATTTTATATATTGAATATATTGAATTATTTTCAAAATTACAAAAAATTAAAAATCTCGATTTGACGAAATCGTATATTTGCCGTTTTTTAATTAATTCTTGGTAGTTTTTCCTTACGCATTAAAAAAGTATTGAGATAATCAAAATATGACCTTTCTAAAGTACCAACTAGATGAAATTTGCTACAGGAAACCATGTAAGCATATAAAGATCGCAGCTCTTCTTCTTGTAGTAAATTTGTTAACAGAGAAAAAAAAATAATAAATACAAATAAACATCATTGTAAAACCACTAGCTCTTTCGCTACATTCAGAATCTAAAATATGAAACGTAATGAAATATAGGTAGGTTTATAATTGGTTTTCAGTATGCTATAAAAGCCATTATATTTTATTCGTGAATCGCAATTATTATTTATATGCTTATGATCTGATGCCGGAATGATATGTACTAATTTTTTGAAATTAACAAAATTCTAATCTTTCACTCCATTTTTTAGGTTTATTTAAATCCATCTATTCATAAATGATTTTCTCCAAATCCTGGTTGGCACAATTAACACTTCTCTGGTTTCCCGTGGACTGTTTTTAAAAAATTCCACATTAGCAATTAATCACTAATAATATGGTTTTCAAACTCTACCCTTATCCGATTGTAATATATATGGAGATCCAAGTGTACAAAAATTATCTATAAGATTATTAAGATTATATGCAAATTACATATAGATAATGGATACATTTAAAATCACCGTCTTTATTTTTTCGCATATTTATCAGATTTACCTATGTACAATAATTGACGTTTTTTTTTATATAAAATTGGATTTACTACCATTTTAATTTAAATTAAGCGTGTTTTTTATTATATATTTCACATAACTGTAAATAAAGTAAAAATAATAAATAATATTGGTAATATTTTTGTATTTTTATTTTATTGAATCCTTCATTCGATTGTGACCACCATAACACAATTTATATGAGCCATGTGAAATATATCGAACATTTAGTTGCATTTAACAAAATATATAATGGTCTATTGGTCTTATTAGGTGGAATTATTAATTATTTAGACTAACCGACTCACAGTATGTCAAATCTGCTTAGTCACCTGTACTTGCTTGTGGGTTTCTTTTTAATTGACGTTCACTTGTTCTACCTCTATTATAAGTTCTTTTATGACTTATAAGAGCATTACATTCATTTTTTGTAATTTCTTTAAATTTTTTTCCAAATTTAGTTTTTAATTTGGACGCACATTTTGTTAGTCATTGCTAAAGACATACTAACATAATATTAAAACCAAAACCATTTGATAATAATAATAATAAACTTAAAAAGCATAAAAATGGTTTTAAATATATTTTTTTTTATATTGTTATAGATTCCGGTAGAATTCGACGAAGAAAATGTACCTACATTAAATATAAAATCCAAAATTAACTTGAAAACAAATCATTTTGATTAATGTTGACTAGATTGAATAAATTAAATGGAGTAGAAAATATTTTTAAAGAACCTGTAAAATATAATTTCACTATGTTATTGCATAAATTATGTATTATTATACTCATTCCTTATTTTATCTTCTTTAATTACTCCACGCGTACACCTTGAAATTTTCATTCTCGTGTGATTTTGAATGTTTCATTAACTCTTCAACACCTGCATAAACTTCTTCCATTTCTTCATCGTCTGATCTGGATGCAGGCATATACCAGTGTATATTTTAACTAATTGACTGAGTGACACAAATGTCGCCCAGTGATGTTTTTTTGTCACCTAGTGAATGATTTTTTTCATGACTGGGCGACATTATTGTTTTCGCTGACCAAAATTTTAATATAATTAATTACTAATTTTACAATTCAAAGTAAAAATATATATTTTACACAATGAGTGTAACATGTATATAAATTTATATATATATTATTTTTGTTATTTATGTAAAATTAATGATCTGAAAACCTGGTATTTCGGTCATGTATGCTAGTGATAAAATCGTCGCACCGGTTGTTTTTGTAGTAAAGTTGTTTAAAACGTATTTTAGTATATACCCGCATTAATGTATAGACATTTCACAATAAGACGTATATGGTGGAGGACGGACGTAATATTATTTTCATTTAAATTTTGAATGTACTGGAGTCCAGTCGTTTTATCATTTGGTAAGTACTTAAAATAATATTAAATAATTTGGTACTTAAAATAAAATATTCACACTAATTAATAATTTTTGTTATTTATTGTATTTAATAATATTTATCAGGGAATCAAAATGGGTTGAAAATTTAGGTTTTGCGGTTTTGGCTCAAAATATTTTTAATTCTCTAATATTTATTGCAATTAATACAATAAAATATTGGTATTCATGTCGTATGCGGTCTACCACATAGATAAAAATATGAATGAATGCATAAATGTAGAATTACAATATATTTATTAATGTAGAGTTTCAATATAATATTTAATAATACAAAAAAATATATAAAAATATGCATTAAAATATGTAGGTAAATTAAATTAGTATATTTAATAAAAAAAAATGTAAAAATATGTAGAAATATGCATTAATCAATTTAAATTAGGTACAATATAATTTTACATCTTTTAAAAAACATTCAAATGTGTTGTCATTCTTGTTTTTTAGACGCCACCATTGTTCCCCCAAATACGAGGGCAGCAATGATGGAGATGTACCATGCATTTTTTTAATAATTCGAAGTTTTAAACTTCCCCATAAGCTTTCAATGCTTTGTGTGTGCTCACCACTGATGGGATTGACAAAAACCTGGGAATGATTGACGGTTTTATGTATGTTCCCTTTATCGTCTTATATGCAGCCATTCATCCGAGTGTATTTCTGTACCAACTTCAATTTCATTTTGAATTAATTCGTGTAATATTTGTCTGTTTCTTTTTTCTACAATAAAGTATCTAGCATCAATAATACCAATTTCATCATTTTGACACATACCAAACACCCATGAACCAGTTAGTTTTTTACCATAATTTCTATTATTAAAATCAGGTTCTTCTTCGTCGCTCAACTCGTCTACATCAACATTTTAAGTAGCAATATCAGCCCCCAATAATCGTCCTCTGTCGTACTTTTTTTTACCACGTATTAATGATTCATCGACTTGAACAATAGTATTTATACCCCCCATTTTACTTATTTTTTCAAAAGCATCTATTGGTATGTCACGGCATAAATTCATCCAGTCAGTCACTGTGTGATTTCCACGCCCCGTTAATTTTATTATGGTACTTTTTGGTATTTCAAAACACCAATAATAAGATAGTTCTACAATTTGTGACGACAATAGACCACTATTACATTAACCATTTTTATCATTATACGTGAAAAAGGTGTTACCTTTACGGACGGATTGAGTTCTTTGACAGCCTTTCTTTATGAATCGTATCACGATTCGTTTTTTCCTCTTTCTTTGCGAGCCACAGTGAACACAAGGAGGAGTGACGATTTCAATAAGTCCTCTTTCCTTTAAGAAGGCTACGGTATTTTCTTCCGATTGAACAATGAAAATTGTTGAAAAATGAAATTGAAAATGTTGAGCTAACATAATGCTTAAACACAGAAAATGCAGAAATACAGAATAATGTATCACGTATAACGGCACAAACTAAACTGTAACTGATTTTCTTATGCGTTTACGATTACCGACACGATTATTGTTATATTAGATCAGGCACGTATACAGGGGGGGTTTGGGGTTCAACCCCCCCCCCCCCGAAATAATTTCTTTGAAAATCAAGTCAAATTTATTATATTCC